>OU015497.1:93447907-93490407 GCA_907164885.2 Dolomedes plantarius | reverse complement strand
AATCCTTTTTTTACTTAAAAACCCAACTTTAACTAATGTTATATAGCCGAAGAAATAAATAACTGATGGTCTTTTTTTCTTGTCTGGAATTCGATATAAGAAAAAATCTGTAGTAAGGTTTAAAGTTATTTTGCCATTACATACAGGAAAAATTAGCGCATTTCTTTTTTACTAGAATTTTTGCTTAGAATATCCTTAATAAAAAGCATTTCTCACATATGTTTCGCCATTTTTACATATCATTACTGTATATAAACCTCTCTGTCTGGGGTCTCTATATTTATGATCTTATATACATATATATGTATATACACTCAAGAGTTAAAACATTATGACCACCTGTCAATAACGAGTTGGCCCACCTTTGGCGCGCAACACATCTTCAACCTGCCGTAGCATGGATGCCACAAGTCCTTGGTAAATGGCCAGAGACAGATTGTACCAGATGTTTAAGCAAGGGTCACGCAAATCCGAGATATTGCGAATTGTTGGTCTTTGAACTCTGAGCTGCCGTCCCATGACATCCCAAATGTGTTCTATCGGATTGAGATCCGGTGAGTTAGGCGGCCAGGACATTCTGGAATTCAGCATCATGTTCCTGGAACCACTCCAACACAATTTTAGCCTTGTGACACGGGGCGTTTTCCTGTTGGAACATTCCATTTCCAGCTGAAAAAACAGAGGCCATGTAAGGGTGCAACTGGTCCGCAATGATGTTCAGATACCCTGTAGCATTCATGGTCTGCTCTACCACAACCACGGATCCCAGAGACGCCCAAGAGAACGTCCCCCAAAGCATAATACCGCCACCACCGGCCTGTGTATGACCTACTGTACATTGAGGTAGCAACAGTTCGCCTGGAAGACAGCGTATCCTGACACGGCCATCGGCGTGATGAATGACAAACCGTGATTCATTGACCAGGCAACTCTCTCCCACTGATCCATGGACCAGTCGCGATGTTCCCGGGCCCAGCGCAGGTGCAGTTGGCGATGACGCTTGGTCAGCAAAGGCACACGAGTGGGACGTTTGCTGCGTAGCCCCATATCCAACAGTGTCAGCTGAACAGTGTGGTGCGATATTATTCTACTTGGCCCTGCATTGTATTGGGCTGTCAGCTGAGCCACTGTCTGGCTCCGGTTTTGCTTCATCATGCGAGACAGTCTCCGACGACCTTTTTCTTTGATAGCGTGTGGACGTCCAACACCATGTCGTCTACTGCTGGTTTCACCATCATTCATCCACTTTGCATAAGTACTAACAACTGTAGGTCGCGATCAACCCACGAGTCGTGCAGTTTCGGAAATACTTGCTCCGAGCCTTCGAGCCATTACAATCTGCCCTCTATCAAGTCGCTTAGATCCGCAGCCTTTCCCATCACACACAGAAGTAAGTGAAAGAATGATTCTTCAGACTCTCCAGCAGCAGTTAAATACCACTTCCACCTGATCACGTGCCTTCCACGTCATCCAGGAGAATTCATTGCAAAATGTAGGGGTGGTCATAATGTTTTGGCTCTTGAGTGTATATATATATATATATATATATATATATATATATATATATATAATACATACATACATACATACATACATATATAGATATAGATATATATATATATATATATATTTATATATATATATATATATGTATGTATGTATATATATTCATATATGTATATATATACATACATATATATATACATATATATGTATATATATACATGCATACATATATATATATGTGTGTATGTATGTATGTATGTATGTATCTATGTCCAATCTGTAGAAAATTTGGACATTTTTAAAAATATGGTCTTTTTTTGTTGTTAGGAATTCGATATAAGAAAAAATCTGTAGTAAGGCTTAAAGTTATTTTGCCATTACATACAGGAAAAATTAGCACATTTCTTTTTCAATATAATTTTTGCTTAGAATATCCTTAAAAAAGCATTTATCACTTATATTTGGAAATTCTTACATATCATTACTGTATATAAACCTCTCTGTTTAATACCATCACATTTTTTCAGTTATTAGCCAAGAGATAAATCCTTAGAAAATGTTTTAAGGCAATAATAACACTCTCTGGTTTCGTTCATTTTTTAAAGCATCGTGAATAAATGATAAGTATAAAACATTTGATTTTTTAAAACAATTTTTCATGCTCTATGATGATCCCTTCATATAGAAAAGTATTTTTGCATATTTAGGAAAAAAATCTTTAGTTAAGCTAAAAAATATATTTTCATCTTACACAACATAAAGTCAGTATATCTTTCATCCCGGTTCCCTATCCATAACTGCGTGAAACAGCTATAACATATTTTCTTACATAAGCTAATCATTTGTCTAAGCTAAACAGGTATTTTAATATATTCCTTTACATGAATTCATTTACCTAAATTCCTCTTTAATGTTCATGTCATAAGTATATTTAATAAGTTTCAATAAACAGTTCGTTTGGACTTGTGGAGAAGTTGTATTCTCGGTACAGTTACTTAGAATTTTGAATTTATTTGTTTAATTAATTACTCTATATCATAGCGTGTCATTTTCGTGTATGCAATAAATAACTTTAATTTAATCAAATATTTCTTGGTTCCATATATATATATATATATATATATATATATCTATCTATATATATATATATATATATATATATATATATATATATATATATATATATATACATACATTCATACATACATACATACATACATACATACATACATACATACATACATATGTATACATTATGCCTAGAAAGCTGATGGCGCTTTTTCGGTTCATTATAGGATCTAGGAAACTGTCCCAAGTGGTGGGTTTTATTTAGGACTCATTTTCTATGTAGCTTTACGACATTACTAATTAACACAGTAGTTTAAGATACATATGTATATCTGTCTTGAAGTACTGGGTATACACACACACACATATATATATATATAGATTTAGGTATATATACATATATGTATATTATATATACATACATACATACATATGTATGCATACATACATACATACATATGTATACATATATACATACATACATATGTATACATACATACATACATACATACATATGTATACATATATACATACATACATATGTATACATACATACATACATACATACATATATATGTATGTGTGTATATGTGTCTGTGTAGGCATGTTTGTGTGCATAAATTTCTGAAGCAATATAATTTTTCCTGGAATATGGCTTAATACATGTATGTTTGAGTTATAACAATTCCCTAATAAACGTTTGAAATTTAAATTCCTTAAAAGGTAATGAAACATTTTGATGAAAAATAAATCTAGCAATATGAATTAGAAAATTTCGACTAAAAAATATGCCTCCGAGAAATAAGTAAAATATTAAGGCCGATTAGATTACATTAATCACTTCGTTGTATTTGCTTGCACTTCAAAATATATTAACAAATATATTAACAACTTCAAATATATTAACAATTTGGCTCAACCAATGTAAATTAAACGTTTACAGAACTATGATTTTTTATGTACATACACTGTGTACAACGCGGTCACTGTATATTAGCGAAAAATAGCAGGCGCATAAGATTTTTGGAGATCGATACACTTAATTTTGCAACTAGTATCCCTTATTTCTTAAAGCACTTGCAGCAACATCGAAAAAATTCTTGATGCAAAAGTTTTTTCGCTCTCCGAGAAATGGATTCGTGCTGCATGCAGCGGAAGACTATTCGTTGATGTAAACAGAAAGCTACATATCTCAGCAACTCCAGTTGGATTATCCCCGCTACGTGACTAGTACATCGGATGAAAACATGAAAATGCTTTCTTGCCTAGGAAATTTCATTGATCCTAGGTAAGGCGCTTTCGAGCATTTTGCATTCTGACGGAGAAAACAGCAAGCAAAAAATATATTAATATCTAAATTACCGATTCACAGGACTTTCAATGTTCAAAGCTAAGTTAGCTTTTAGCTTGGATAGTTCTGTTTGAGAGCTTCAAAGCAAAGCTAAGTTTAGATATCGTATTCTGAGATGATGCGTAAAACATACAGGGATATATTTAGAAACTATCATATCGTCTCGTATAACATTTCCAGCAAACCTCTCTAACACTAAATTTAGTATTTTCGACTCGCTTGTTTGACTTCGCTTGTTTCGACTCGCTGTCGATAAATTGTTTTAAAATTATCATACTGAACATAGTATAAAAACAATATAATTAGCCTTGGCATACCTGAAATTATATAAAAAATCTAAGCAGACAAATTTTATAAAATAAAAAAAAAATATAATTATATGATGCAAACTCGAACACACCTAAATATATTGGTGTGGGCGTATATATATATATATATATATATATATATATATATGTGTGTGTGTATATATATATATATATACATGTACATATTATATATATATATACCCTGTTCTGTTTTTACATGGTGGATGTGTTCTAGAAAATATCGTGTAAAATATGGCACCGTGTACTAGGAAAAGTAAGTTATTGCTAGTAGACCTTTAAAACTTGATAAAAAATGAGTAAGATAAACTGATATATTAACATACAAAAAACTATATTAAAAGTCTTTCATAAAGCGAAATTTAAAATTTGTATGGGTTTAATGAACTACAGTTTTTGAGCTGTACTATTCGACATTTTTCTTAAGGCGTCATTTTTTTTAAATATTTCAAAAAATGTATGAATGAATCGAAGAAAAAAAAATTCTGCCTACCTATTTTATTATCGCCTTTAAATTTTATGTTTTACTATGCAGCTATAATTATCAGCATAAGAAACGTAGAATATAGAAACACTTCCGATTTGATAGTAAATAAACATATAGCTTAATTAAATCCACAAAGAAGTGAAATTGCTTAAACGTTTCCAAAGTAATAAAGAAGGGAAATTTCCTTAAATATTTTTGTAGAAAATTACGGTCAATAGAAATATTTTTCGTTAAAATTTAAGTCGAATTGGAATTGCAATAGGCAATACCTTAAGTTCAGTTAAATCCAAAACATAAAAAAAGACCATGTAAAAACTGAATTGGGAATATATATATATATAGTATATATATATATATATATATATATATATATATATATATATATATATGTGTGTGTGTGTGTATGTATGTTAATGTTTGAGTGTGTGTATAATAGCGTATCTGATTTTACTTGAATATTTCCATAAATTGATTATTAAGATTTAATCTCACATTAATACAGAAACTCACAAAAAGACAAAGAATTGATGATATTATAAAATCGCTTTGAGTTTAATTAAATGTTGCAAGAATTTTAAAAAGTTCTTTCCGTGACAGAAAATGGTGTTAGAAATTACGCCAAGAAAAGTCCTAAGGAAAAGAGATGTGCTAAAAAAAATAAGATGGTAGATTAAACTTTTCGAATCAAAATAAAACTAAAGTAAAATTTCTCAAAGTAAAGGAAAATGGAATTAAACCTCAACGTAGCAAAATTTTTACAGCGAGATTGCATTCATGACACAAGCTAGCAAACACCCTTAAGCACTAAATATTAACACCAATTAAGACCTTTTAAAAACCCCCGTCTTCTTCTAAAATATGGAATGACGCCCTGAGCGAAAGTGCCGTTGAATTATTGGTCCCTCAGTGTTGTATAAAGCGAGCAGGCTTTTCGCTGTTTAATTAACGAAAAAAAAAATGCGGAAAATGCGCACATTTCCAGACAGAAGATTCTCCTAATTAAAGTTCCTTAAATTAACCCTTTAGTGTAAAAGCGTAAGTTTTGTTTCATTGGTTTGGTAAACAAGGTCTAAGGCGGATAAAATGCTCTCTTCGGAGATCACTTGGCGAATTAAGACTTACTTGGTAAGTGGAAAATGGCATGAATTCGACACTGATAATTCAACACTGATGAAAATGATGATAGGCGATAAACATAGTAATTGAGAAAGAAAAGCAAATGTGCTCTTTATATCCTACTTTTAATGCATGAAAAACAAATTTTTAATAAAAAAGAGGTAATTATATCTAGTATTTTACCTTCTTTTTAAAAGATTGCTTTTCATAATTGGAACATTTTGAGTTGTTACATGCAAGCACTTCTTTGAACATTTTTAACCTAAGAAAGCATTATAAAGTTGTTAATTTAATAAGCACATATTATTTTTGAATGTATTGCTGACTATTTAGGGTGCATCCATGGAGGGACTTTATGCTCCGTTAAAAAAATTTAAGAGACAGATGTGACCAAAAATGAACTGTCCCCATTAATATCAATTAGTACATCTCGAATATTTTTCTCTCAGTAAATGTAAAAAATCTCTTTAATATATTCTTTATGCATTTGGAAGGGAATTAGTCCTTATATATATATATATATATATATATATATATATATATATATATATATATATATATGTGTATGTATATATATATATATGTATGTGTGTATGTATGTGTGTATGTATGTATATATATGTATGTATATATGTATGTGTGTGTGTATACCCAGTACTTCAAAATATATATACATATGTATCTTAAAATACTGCGTTAATTAGTAATATCTTAAAGCTACGTAGAAAATGAGTCCTAAATAAAATCCACCACTTGGGACAGTTACCTAGAACCTGTAATGAACCGAAAAAGCGCCATCAGCTTTCTAGGCATAATTCCAGTAATTGAAGCTCCGTAAATTAACCTTTCAAGTCAACAGTTGCGAATTTTGTTCCCCCAGGCCGTGGTTGAGCTCGTGTTCAGCGCGATTGTTGCCACAGAAACAGTGATCTGTTAATTGTTGATAAATTTAAATGCAATTTGCAGGAAACGGTATTCCTTCCTAACACTTTCTAGTCATTATGAAGCACGGTGCAACAGAATAATGGGATTCTCATGCGATGAAATTATATTACAGTTGAAAGGAAACTTGCCAGGTTGGTACTTCTTTTAATACGACATTTCTCCCCCTAATTTTTGAGGATTAGAAAACTTAGGACAACTTAATAAAAAGTTCACTTTCAGATAAAATCGCATTAATAGTAATGGGAAATTGAGGTTTTAAAAAATTTCCCTCACCATCAAAATAAATTACTAATTTATCCAATTAATTTTCGCTTAAATTTCTGGAAAAATTTTCTCTCTTTGAGTTTACACCTAAGCCAATTTCATACCCAAGTTTAGCGATTAACAATCTAATACATATGTTGAATGTAGCTTCGAACGGTTCAATTAATATAAGCGAGTCAATGATACTGAATTCCCTTTTTATGTGTGAATACAATTTTCGCATAATTTTACTTTTCGATTTCTCCGTAATATAAGCTTTCAGGTTTGAAAGCATAAGTTCCAATCTTAAGGCTTTTGTGTACTTACATTATTGGATTCACACACCTCGATGTTTACCTTTGGAGAAAATTTGTCCAAGGATTGCCGACTTGGATTGAAAGTTTTTTTAATCGTACTCAGTAATAGAAAAAAAAAATTTTACCCCTTGGGGCATTTTTCGTTTAAAAAAAAAAACGCAAATAATATTTGTAAGTTTTAATTATATAGTGTGTTTTAAACGCTCCTAAATTCCTTCAGTGGACGAAATTTATAAAATGAATCCTGTTGCAATGTGCATTAAATTTCAGGCCACCTGAAAATACCATTTTTATTAAATTATCAGCATTTATGTAGCTATAAATAGTAGACACATTTTCTCCATAGGTTAACATTGAGGTGAGCGAATCCAATTGGGTTAGTACACAGTAGCCTTAACTTACGTAATAACTGCAAATGTTCTCCGGTAAAATCCATTGAAGGTTGCAATGAAAATAGTGTCTGCTAAAATTTAGTAAAAAAAAATCTGTAAGTTAGATAACAGAGGAAGAGATGAGAAATTCGATTACCCCAGCTTATATACATTTGGAAAGTCTAAAGACATTTAGGACATTTGGAAAGACTAAAGAAATTTCATCGAAAACACCAGTCCACCTACTTTCAAATGATGTTTCTAGCGTGTCGTGCAAAAACAATGCTGGCATATTTAGAAAACCTCCCACTGATATCGTTCTACCCCTAACGAAAAACACCCGTCTGACTTGCATAATGGAGGACAAGAGTATTACTGGAACAACTGTCAATTTTTTAAAATCATAGCATAAGTTTTAAATGAAAAAATTTACAATAGTGTGTTTGCATCACAATAAGATGTTGCTTGTCACGACAGAATTAAGAATAAAATTTTTTTTTGCGATTCAGAACTTTTGAAAAGCATTTGGGTATACGCGATTTGAACGGAAGAATGTATAGAAACAGTGAAGACATAAATGCAAATAAACTTAATTTTAATATTTATAGAGTTTAGGCTATAAATATATAAATCATCTTTTTTTGCGTTTATCAAGTATGAACATTTTTGGCATTTCAAGCTAATTACTCTTAGTAGCCACATTAACCATTTCCTTACGGGGTGGGATAGCATGTATCCCAAGAATGAATATATATGCATATACACACACACACACACACACATATATATATATATATATATATATATATATATATATATATATATATATATATATGTGTGTGTGTGTGTGTATATATATATATATATCTTGCAAACGGGATATGAAATTTCCCGTTCTAAATTGGGAATAGCAAAAATGGGCCCCATAAACTAAAGGTGAAAGAAGATGAAAGAAAAAAGTTCATTTATGTATAAATCTTGACCTAGATTCAAAATTTCAAAATATACTTAAGAATCGGCTCATTGTTAGAGATGCAACAAAATGACTGGATTTGGAGCCACGAAAACCTTCAAAAAGTTTTAGCTACAAAAATTATCTAAGATACAGTAGCCAGAGAAAATAACCCCCCAATTTCCCCCTTCCAAACCTTTTCTCCTCCAAAAAAAGGAGTGAAAGGTAGTCCGTTCAGCCATGAAAAATTCAAAAATGTTCACATGCAGCTGCAACTATTCTACAGGAAGACTGAAAGGAAGTGCGGTCCATCCAAAACCTGCATGTGGGTTCCGTCATTGTTATGTATTGAAATTAACTTTCCGATTTTTACATTCAACAGGAGGAAAATCCGAAAGAAGCAGCTAAATTGCTACTTCCAGATTAAACGGCTGTTACTAACTCCTATAAATCGTCTAGGACTATCTCTAATATGTCTGTGACTATTTTACCCTTTCCACAATGCCACATCCCGTTATTTGAATTCTATTAGACATCTATGAACAAAATATAGAGAAATCACGAGACACTAAATAACGACCATTTCATAAGAATGGCGTTTTTTTAGTGAAAGAATTAAAAAATAGTGCATTTACTACGGAAGAGAAATTTTCTCCAGCTGCTTAATGAAGGCTGTAATTTAGAAGCAGGATTTCACTGTAAAAATATTCACTGTAAAATTTTTTTAAATTTTACTTTCAACTGTGGCAATACATTTGTCTAGTTTTTATTTATTTTTTACTTTTATTTTTTGTGTGTGGGGGCCAACTGATGAAGCTTTTTTTTTTCTTTTTAACTAACATATGTGGGTATGATTTTTGTGAAGGGAGCAATTTTTTTTTTCATTTCTTGTTTCGAAAGTTCTAGTTCTCAATGCTTTCTCATTTTATTATAGCGACTATTAATGTTTTACATATGTCCGGATGGTGACTGTTATATGATGACTTTATGATGTCCGGTTTTGTGGTATATGTGAATGATTTATCACGTTTTTAAACTTACCGGGTAAACTTTTGTACAGCTTCTTTGTAAGTCCAGCAAATTTGAAAAATAATCTACAATTCTTAAGCCTATAACCCACACCTCAGCTCGTGGTAACCTTTAGACTTTCAACAATAAAATGGTCAAAAATAAGATGAATCTAATACCGTTAATTTCTCTTTTTTCGCAAAAACTTTTCTTTTGTCCGAGACATGGCTTGTCAGAGAAGCACAATTCATTAATGTATTTCACTCTTCTGTAGACTAGTGGACATGAATTCCACGCCAGAGAATCACGATAGCATTTGCTGACAGAATTTACTTAGCAAGGTAAAATAAAGATTAAGGTTAAAGCATTAGTTGAATTAAAGTATTCAAGCAGTAAAAACATATTTTTTTCCTTAATCAAAAAGTTTTTCAAGTGCAATAGTTTTTTAGATAAATATTGTTTTAACTACTGCTGATCAAAAGTATTTAATAAAGGTATTGCAGATTACTTACAGAAGATTCTGCATAAGAAAACATTTTCAATTTAACACGTAATTGGTTATTCCTCTTTTGTAAGTAATTATTTTTTTTTAATATAAGCGAAAGATAGTCCTTGTTTAGTAATTTAATAATTTTTCTTTATTTTTAATAATTTAATAATTTTTCCGTATTTTAGTAATTTAATAATTTTCCCGTATTTTTAGTAATTTAATAATTTTTCCGTATTTTTAGTAATTTAATAATTTTCCGTATTTTTAGTAATTTAATAATTTTTGTTTTTTTTATAATTTAAATTTAATAGGCTATTTTTGTTTGCTTGAAATTTATATTTTGTATTTATTACAGGTAAGGATTCAACTATACTTTTACAACTGCTCCTATTTTATGAGAAAATAAGACGTTTTTTTCAGGTATGGAGAAATGTTCCTTTATCATTTTTATTGCTTCTTTCATACGTGTATTTATATATATAAACAATTCTGAGATTCTATGTTATTTAATATCGTAAAGATCATCATAACGGCGTGTTTACTTCTGACGGATGATAAACTTTATAAAACATTTTTATGGAAAAATGCTCTTTTAAACTCGGCAATATGTACTTAATAAGTTTGGCTGGCTGTTCGATAAAAGACAAAGTTATATCTTGTTTTTTAAAAGTAGGATTTTTGTTGAGTGTGTGTGTGTGTATATATTTTGCTTTACTCTCACTATAAACTGAGGCTATTAAATGCTTAAACTATACTACCCATAAGCGTTTGTTATTTCAGTAACTTTCCATATAGTGGAAGAGGAAATTCAAATCACATGTATCAAAAGAAAAAAAGTATCAAAATGAAAGTACATCGAAAGGAATTTAAGAGAGACTAAGGTCAATTCTTACTTAATTTTAGGTCAGTGACCCATCTTTTCAAATGGAAAGTTTCACGGGTCTTGATGACTTGCAATCAATTGGACTTGTGTGAGGTTAAGTATTTTATTTACTCGCTTTATTTCCGACAGGAATTTCAAGGTCGCTTTCCTGTCTTGAGTTAGATGTCCCCTGCTTCGTGCTTATGAACGCCCTTTAGACCCTATAAGATTAATAGGAGTAGGACATTTCAGACATCAAAACTAGCGTATTTCTCTAGAGCAGACCTGCAAAACATACGTCCCACGAAGCCGTTTGGGAAGATGCATAATATTATTTATCTAAAAAATACGGAATATTATATTTAGATTTGTGTTATAACGGAAATAAAATATAAGCAATGAATATTAATATTTATTTAATTTTTAAAATAATCAGTCATTTTCTTTTGTAAGATAAAATATTTGTCGCTTTCCAATCTAATCTATTTTCTTGAGAGACAACTTTCCGTAAAGTAATATGGCCCACATTACATTTCGAGTCGTGGCAGGCCTGCTCTAAAGGTTTAGGAGAACAAAGCATATGACTAACACATTAATAGAGGATGATTTTTTGGTGATTATACCGTTTGTAATATATTTTATATTTTATCAGTAAATTCAAAACTTTGTCTGCAACAAGATTCTTTAAAATTTGTCATTTCGATAAATACTTTATTTGTAGCTTATTCTAGTTGTTTTTGAAGTTATTGATATGTCGAAATAGGGAATACAGATATTTCGTAGACCTATAATTCAGATCCTGTTCTCAGTATATCGAGATTAAGTTGTTATAATGAGGGAATTTCGTATGAAAAAGCTAACAGAACTACATCTAATGTACAATTGTTTCTCAAATCAAACTTCCAATCAACATAAGAGAAAATGAAAGTATTTTGTTTCGAAATTTGAAGTATGACATTAAATTATGTTGCTTTAGAACAAAAATGTACAAAATTCAACTTTTTCTCCAGAAACAATATGTATAGGTGAACGGTCTTTGTGTAAATTAATTTTTGAGTAAGTTCAGTTTTTTAAAGGGACCTGGGTACATTTAGGTGATATTTGACTTTGTTTTGAGTATGAAGGTAAATCGGATTGGTATTTTTGAGCACTTAATTTTACCTCAGATATTGAAAAGTTGGTAACCTCTACAGATATATTAGAATTTACTAGTATACTATTATACTAGAACTTAAATTAAAACTTCCCATTGTGTGTATATTTTAATCTACTTAATGATGTTTTCAAACATCATTTATATGTTAGAAATTTAATACACTTATTTAAACATTTAAAAAGAAATTTTAAATTATTATGTACTTTAATTATTTTTTCTAAATTTAATGCCTTTGTACTGATGTTAGTTTATTCTCACTTGCAGCTAGTCATATCGTCTAGCATCAGAAAGTGAGAATTGAAAATCCAGTCTTTAAATCAGCTTTTGGCTAAACAATTTATTTTTTTTCTCTCAATCAGTGATAATCTATTTTTCATGGTGAAATGAGGCATAACAGATCCGTAACCTCTTAGAATTTTCTATTCATTGGAAGCGTCCGTTATATGTCTTTATGAAGACTTACTAAAATACAGTGATTCAGAAACTTAAAATCTCCTAAAATACATGAAGTTCTGTGTTAGATTATTAGAACGAAATAACGTGAAATTCTGTTCAGTATTACATATACAGGTGTCAAAAACACTTAAATCTCCCCCATTTTCTGCTGTACTAGAAAATACTAACTTTATAACTGTAGTTTAAGCCGATACAGTGTTTGAAAATGCCTTCTCGCTATTGTTTACAATGAAAGTCATTATTTTGCTGAAAGTTCAAGGCAACAACAATTTGTTTTTCTCCGGTAAATATTTGCAAAAATAATATTTCAATATTGTCTCCCGCCAAAAATATTTTTCTTTGACTTCAGAACCATGTCAAGGAATCTAAATTTAACTTTTAATGAAAGTATGCCTCGAATGTTTGCTATGAAAAATGAGTTTCTAAGCTTATATTAGCATAATTTTCATTACGACATTTTAAAGAAAATGCATATATGCAGTGGGAATAAATTTCTCTCACAAATCGATCACGGAAAACTTTTTTATTGTATTGAAAAGGAAGTATTTTTCTCCTCCAAAAAGAAAATTAACTGTAACAGAAAGTACTTAAAATGTATGTAAAGAAATTTAATTTTTGTTTCAAAATTTCTTCTAGAATCTTCCTTTTTCTTGTTTCAGTCATAACTATTACATGTACCCTGTTTTCAATGCATAGATTATAAACTTTCTATGAGAGACAGTCCTCTTAAATTATGGAAATTATACTATTAAATTATAATTTTTTAACCTAATATAAGATAGTTACATTTATTAATTTTCTAAAGGGATTAAAGACGTTACATTTTAAAAATGAAATAATTTCTTTTAAAAGGTAATAAAATTGGTTCTTTGATTTATTGTGAATTTCAGATTAAAGCATGTAAAAATTAATTTTGCACCATTATAATCCGGTGAACGTTTTCTACAAGGTAGCCTGAGAATTTCTCATAATATGTAGCTTCAAGTTTTTCGAGACAGAAACTTACAACGCTAAATTTCTAACAATATTACTTAAAAGTTTGGATATAGAGTAGATAAAATATTTGGTTTTAAGGTCATACCAGTCCGTGGACCTTCGGTCCTAAATAATCGTAGAAACAAATTGGCGATAAATATTGCACTTTGTAGAAATTTAAATTATTAGCCTGAAATTTGACTCTTTGTTTATACTACGACACTTTGTTTATACTTTGTTTATACTTCTACCCCTGGGGATTCCCTGTCTAAATTCAGATGCTACCAGGGGGTCGATGTTTGCTCACCTATACGGTACTTTTATTACAAGATTCCAACAATCTTGCGGTTTATACGAGAGAATTTAAAAAAATAGTGTGCCTGTCACATTGGCGGAAAAAAAGTATGATATGGGCCGTAGAAATAATAACAAAAGATAATTTATACACTCTAAGACCTCCAAAAATATTTATTACTTTTTGCTATAGAAGCCAAACTCGGCTATTTTGGGGATTTTTCCCCTTGAAAATAACTTTCACGATCTTCTTTGCTAACTCAGTTTGAAAACCTTGTTGAACCTAACTTTCCCCTCCACTTTCAATGCTAAAAACGCTTACATCTTCATCCATGAGCATCAGTTGTCAGGATAGGGAGCGAAAAATTCTTTTGATTAATATGCTGTCATAAACACGTTACAGATCGAAAATTGCATATCTGTTGTATCACATTTTTTTTGGACGCCAAACCGAGGAAAATTTTTCGATCAACTCATAATAAACACATCAGTCAGGAATTCTGATACACTCTGGAAGATTCTAAACATGCTACGAGGGAAAATTCATTTTTGCATTGCACCAGTATTTATATTTGAATACCATCTATTTATGGAGGTAAATGTCCGGAAAATATAAAACGTAAACAATATTTTGACTTAAGGGAATTCACCGGGCTTCAGTTAAAAATGAATAGCTACTAAGCAATGCGAGGAAGAGGAATTTTAAAAAAAATCATGTAGTCTCTTCTAACGAAACTACCGCGGGTTATTAACGTAGGATTACTTATCGTTGCTTCGTTACTTACCTATTTTGTATGTATATATGTATGTATGTGTTATGTATATATGTATCTCTATCTCTCTCTCTCTATATATATATATATATATATATATATATATATATACACTGAAGTGCCACTGAATTAGGGATAGCAAAACCTATGCAAATTGTGTAGCGCTGCGCATCATGTATGCGCAAGTGAGGGCGCTGTGGTAATTGCATATATAGCGCGTACTGTGGTTGTTCTGAATTAGTTGTTGGAATTGCCAGTATTGGTAAACTGCCTGATTTAGACGCCTTTGATCGCGGACAAATCGTAGGTGCGCGACTCATGGACCATTCAATTTCCGAAATCGTCAGACAGCTAGGATTTTCAAGGTCAACAGTGTCAAGAGTGTACCAAGAATACATGGATGGTGGAAAAAAAACTAGCGATCGGGCAAACTGCAAAGGACAATTAGCCTTGACAGTGCGTGGTGAGAGACGGCTCAGGCGTATTGTACGTAGCCAGCGAAGTCAAACATTAGCTCAAATTACCACCCAGTTTAATGACGGTGCCAGTCGTACAGTCAGTAAACGGACTGTGCAACGCTCGCATCACCGTATGGGTTTCGGGAGCCGTCGGCCTGCGAGAGTACCATTGCTCTATACTCGCCATCGGGCTGCACGTCTTGCCTGGGCAAGAGAGCACAGAGACTGAAGTGTAGAGGACTGGAAATGAGTAGCATGGAGTGATGAGTCTCGATTCCGACTACTTAACGCCGACGGGAGGCTGAGAATATGGCGTCAGGCTCATGAAATCATGGATCCTGCATGCCTGGCTGGAACTGTACAAGGGCATGGTGGCTCAATCATGGTCTGGGGTGTTTTTTCGTGGCACAGTTTGGGATCTTTGGTGCGTGTACCAACCTCCCTCAATGCAATTCGGTACGTAGAGTTGCTGGGTGATCACTTCCATCCGTTTATGCTGTTATGTTATCCGCACGGTAATGTAGTTTTCCAGCAAGACAACTGTACCTCTCACAAGTCCCGGTTAGCTACTGGCTGGTTGGATGAGCATTCCTCTGACTTCTCTGTCATGAATTGGCGACCTAGAAGCCCATACTTAAATCCTATTGAGCATCTTTGGGATGTTTTGGAACAAGGCGTGAAAGGCCATCACACAGCACCAAAGAACCTTACTGAATTATGGACAGCTTTAGCCAATATTTGGCAAGCCATTCCCGTGGAACGTTTCCAGAAACTTTTTGAATCTATGCCTCGTCGTGTGGCAGCCGATATCAAGGCCAGAGGAGGCCCAACTCGTTACTAGGTAGGTATCCCTAATTCAGTGGCACTTCAGTGTATATATATATATATATATATATATATATATATATATATATATGTGTGTGTGTGTGTGTGTGTGTGTGTGTGTGTCAAAGTTTTGACGCATTTTGGAACTTTTCTGTTTGACTGTTTACTGCTTGCCCAAGCGATACAGACTGGGTTTGGCGCGCTGCTAAAATTATAACTCGCGACGACGGATGGCTTTAACGTCTGAAATTTTGCTTTCCGTAGGACCGTTGCGGAGGGACGCAATCTTCCGTTAAAATCAAAATACCTCACATTGCCGAAATTTGTCTGTTGAGAAAGTGCTGTCTCAAAAATCAGGAAACGTGCGCTCAATCCCGGTCCTATCATACAGTCATTAATGTGGGACTTATCGTTTGAAAAGAAGTAAAATAAATTTTTATGCAAAAAGGCAACAAAAACACGTGGTCGAGTAAAACTAAGATCCGATAATGAGTTTATAAATGAACATAAATAAATAATGATAAAAGCATAAGTATGTATGGTCCATTGATATTAATTTCAATCGACCTTTGAAAAGAACGATAATCGATCGTTTCTGCGAACATGTGACAAAATTTCCTGGCCGAATAAAATTTAGCTTCGGCAGAAATAAATAATAGTAAATAATAAATAAAATAAAATAAATAATAACAATAAATGTAAGGTCCACTGACCTTCATTTTCAACGATGTGTTAAAATAAGACATTCGGTCGTTATGAAAGCCTGTGACAAAAGTTTATGAAAGAAAATTTTGAATCGCCAAAAGTTTTATATACCAATAAAAATTTAAAATGTTAAAAATTATTTTACGACTATTCATATTAATTTTTATAGACCCTTGAAAAAGAACGAAAACTGACCATTATGCAAATATCTGACAACCATTCCCATTCGAATAAACTTTGGAACCATTAAAAATTTAATAAATAAATAACAATAAACAATGAAAAAACATATACAATGTGGCAGCGATATTCGATTTTATCAACCTTTGAAAAAAAAAGATAATCGATAGTTATATATACATGTGTTAAAAACTCATAATCAAACAAAATTAAGAATCATAAAAATTTAATAAATAAATGAAAATAAATAATGATAGAAATATGTAATGGTCAGCAATTTGTGTTACTGGCCTCAAAAGGAAAGGAGAAAGAGGTGAGGAAAAGGAAAAGGTCGTAAATATGCATATTATATTGTATTTTTCTTTCAGTGGAAGTATTTAAGTTATGAAATGTATAATAATACAATCCAATTTAGATTTTTCTAAAGTTCTATCTTTTATTGTAAATATTAATTATATAATCTCATTAGCATAAATAAAATTCATCAGTATCTATAAAAATATTTGAGTTTCTAACGCCACTTTTTGCAATAACACCTTTAAATCATGCGAAAAAAACTTCTTGGTCAGGAACTTTTTAATGTCAAGTCTATTCTGATTACAAAATCCGAAAAGCTACGAAAAAAGCAAAATAAAACACATTTACAAGTACTAGTTACATAAATGTGTATCAACACTTTCATAATAAAAAGCGCTTCCAAAGATACGCGTATCTTTGATATCATATCATAATCTTTTTAAAATATTGAATCACCATAAAGCTCTTTTCATCAGAATTATTCTAAAAATTCGTCTATGCCGCTGGAAAATTTTGTTGCAAAAGATAAAAAAATAAAAGAATCTAAAACTTAAACTAAAAAAAAAGAGTAAAATATATCGCTTGAGGCCTAGTATAAAATAAGCTATTTTTGTTCTTCCTGTTTTTTTTTTTTTTACGAAATCTTTTTTACGATGTTAGACTTTGTCAAAAGCCTGGAATTTATTGTACTTAAACGACGGAGTATTTTCATTTCGGAATTTTACTCTCTTTCTTCGCGGGGGCTATGAATGCATCGGTAACGTAATACAATTTGATGAATAGACGAATCAACGAGTTTTGTTGAATTTATTTGGTTAAGTATAAAAATTTATTTCGGGTAAAACGATGCAACGTTGATATTAGATGCAGTGCGTAGTGTGTTCGAGATAGGGTTTTGTCAGATGAGAAATTTATGAGTGCTTTCCTTTTTTTCGCCCAAAACTCAATAAAATGAGAACTATTATTCAAATGACATATATGAAACTAGTTTCTTCAGGAAGCACTTATTAAAAGTAAAAAAAGACAATTTCAGAATGAATCAACGAAGAAACGGGAAATTAATAAAAGAATAGGTTTTAATTTCTGAAGTAAAAAATATTTCTTGTCCATTAAAGGGATGGTGGACTTTCAAATTACCAAAAATCGAACAAAAATTGGAATTTTTTGGCGGGTGTATTAATATTTTAAGGGGGTCCAGGAAACAAAATTGTTCGAATTTTCGAAAAACTTTTACTGCATTAAAAATTTTTGTGTTCTTTTATGCTTAAAATTACGTTTAAATCATGTTTCTATCTTAATTAGAACAGGAGAAATTATTATTTTTTTGCAACATTCTAATAGTAGCCAACCGTTGTTTAAACCTGTAAGTGCGTTTTTCTGCATGATAGGTTTTTTCCTCATTTCTCGTTTTAAATTGTCATAAGTCCAGAATTGTTAAAGATAAATGGTTGAAACTTGGAACATGTCTATTTCAACTATTTTACTTTAATTATGATTCAGCATTTTTAAAAAAAATATTTACTTTTGAAAATATGATTTTTTAAAAATATGTTACATCATTCTTTTTGTAATTTTTAATATAAATATTTTTAATTTTTAAAAGAAATTAATATTTAAAAAAATGCTGAATCAAAATTAAAACTTATATATTTTTGTTTAATTAAATGAAAAAGAATTGAAATTCGACAAGTAATATTTCGAGTTACAACAATTTTAAATTACCCCTCTTTTTTAAAAATTTTTAAATTTAAAAATTTTTTAAAAAGATTTTTAGAAGTTTTATGAAGTGATTTTGTTTAAAAATTATATGGTTAACCATCACAAAAAAATTCAAAATTTTAATTCAATAAAGAAAAATATTTTTAAAATGTCTCCCGGACCCCCTTAAAAACATGTAAATATTGGAATGAAATACATTTAAAATATGTAGTGAAAAGTAAAATGAAAACTTGTGGGCTTTAGAAAAGTAAGTATTAAAGGTAGGTGAAAAACGTCTTTTAAATGGCTTTTTATCAAAATAGAAATTTCCAGATTTTCGAGTCTTTAAAATGCTCTTTGCGTCATAATTATTGACGAAATTTTATGAAATTTATAATAAAGACTCCTGTAGTATATCAAAATAAAATTATGTATTCATTTTAGGATTCTTTGTCATTCAGGTTATCAAAGTTTAATTTAAGTGTAGAAAAGTACAAAAATTTCACGAAAATTCAGAGTACAAGCATAAAAATATTTCCTAAAAATTAACTATTCAACGAAAATACAAGATTATACATAACTTTGTTCAAAATGTATTTTTAAGCAATATAAGTGCAAAATTAAGGGGGAAAGTTAAAAATTGAATCGAAAGGAGCATTTTAAAAAAAGTAATTTAATTGCAATTTTTTACTTATAAAATTTTAAAAAAATTTATAAAATTTTATAAGGGGTTTAATATCGTTATACTTTAATGAATATATAAGCAAAATTTTGTATCTCTGCTGTAAAAATTTAAAAAATAGCTTTGAAAGGACCCCCATCCCCTTAAACAGCAGTTATTATCTAGATTGTATTCCTCGCATTCCTGTCATCAGATTAAAAAGCGGGATTATGATAGGAATATCAGTAACAAACTCGTATTATACTTGACCTAGTTGGTGCCCGTCAACATATGACAGCTGGATGATAAATAAATGTACTAATGCACAAATTATACTAAAACACATCATTGCCATGTTGAAAATCGTAATATTTAGAATAGTAAAATACACTTAAAAAATTATTATTGAACCCAATAAAAAGAAGCATGGTTACTCAACAGCGCGAAATAAGCATTTTCCGTCTGGTTTAATTCTATATCTCACAAACATAATTGAAAATAAAAATGGCAGAGAGAGAGTTAGAGAGGTTCCTCGGAATAAACAAATTAACGTGTTTACGCGGCCTCATGCTTAGTGAGTATCTAAAGCCAGATTTTAACACGCCACTGAGCATGTGCAAAAAGCAATTTTTAGATTGTAAATTATCACTAATGAATAGAAATTGAGGTTACAAAAATCAGATTTGTCGTACATGTAGATTAAAATCTTTCGTTTAAGACCAAAATGAAGTAAATTGGTGCAGTAGTTTTCTCTCACAGACTGCCCAAAGAATTTTGGCTTAGCAACTTAAATATATAGATATTTCACCGAAGTTGGTGCTAATAGTTATGCACTTGTCCTGAGACATTTCCACTATTAAACGTTTTTTTTAATCTGAGAACACCATACCGGTGAATTGACATTTCTCCCTGGTGTCAACACAGTTTCGACCGAGCACCCCCAGGAACGACATATGGTGGGCTACTACCCTCCTCCACACACTTCCCACAAGGAAGGACTTTACAGCCTACAGATTTAACGGGCCCATTCCTGGCGTAGACACGAGCAAATTCAGTGGTGTTTGTCGTGATTCGAACTTAGCTTATTTCGTGAAAGTGCACACTTTAAAACTCCCACATTAAGCGAGATAAATTTTATACGAATTATTTCTTGATGAAAATAATATATATTATATTTGACGTATATCTGGCAATATTATTATACAATATTGTATTACTAATATAGAATTTATATTTGATAATTTCGCTGTTCTTTCGAAAACAAAAAAAAATTGTTGTTCATGTACGGTTGAAGAATATACATTAAAAAGCTCGACGAAAGTATTTTAATTCTCTCAGAGAGAAAAATAAAACATTACTCGATCAAAAAAGTCATAAATCGAAAAAATCACGGATGAGAAATGAATAACATCCTAGATAAAGTAAACTTAATTGTAAAAATCCGATGTCTTAAATTTGCTCAGGAGGGTTCATAATCTGAAATCATTGAAAAAAAAATCCTCAAAGTTGATATACCTGCGAGATGATCATAGTAATTTTAGACACAATGACTTGAGTCAGATTAACATTATTTTGGCATCTCACATTACCTTCCATTCATATTAATTTTTTTAAAGAAGAGCCTCGCGCATTCAGCTGAACCTTTATAAATGAATTCGTGAAACGATGCAGGTCACCTTTTCAAAAAAAGATAGAAAAGGAACAAAAAGGAAAATTACCATAATTATTGTTCCTTATTACCCCACCCTTTCGAAAAAATTATTGCGCATTCAACAGCGTTAGGGAGCTACCTGACGACAAGTCACCACTCACCACAAGGAATAAGTTGAGGTACACCTTCATTGCTGTCGGATGCTCTGGAAATGGTCTTCCTGTTCTTATTACATATTTTTAAAGTAAGTTAAAATCTTCTGCTTCACGCTTTTATACATGAAGTATAAAGAGACCTAATTTTTCATATCCTATATTTCATTGTAACCTCTTTATATAATAACCCTTTTTATATAAAGAGGTTAATTTATAGCATATAAAGAGTTAAGGAGAAAATTTCTTAGTATTGAACCTTTTCCTTTTCGGCGTTGGGATATATATATATATATATATATATATATATATATATATATATATATATATATATATATATATATAATCCTTTAATGGCCGTTCTTACAAATGGGGAATAAAATTTACCGTTCTAAACAGGGAATAGGAAAAATGAGCCCCGTAAGCTAAAGGTTAAAGAGTGCAAAATTTCCCCTAATATAAATTTTTCAGATATTTTACTTCCAGAATTTTCTTCTCTCTTTCACGATTGAGATTTTGATTAAACATGTTTGTATATAAAAGAGCCGAATAAATATACCAAAATTCCGTACAAAAGCATATACATAAAATACAAGGGACATATATACACATTAGCAGAGAATCAATGGCAAATATTGGGCATTAATTTTTGTGTGACGAATATGATTTAGTGATGCAAAATTATTATTTTTGGTAGGTCTGATATACTGCATTTAAGTCTTTTAAGGTTATCTCATCAAATGGAATTTTTTTTTATCTCTGCTCGAATTCATCTAAATTTTCATTTTTTAAAATTGGATAAAAAAAAGGTTAATGTGAGAAATTATGTTACCCACCATAAACGTAACGGAAAAAAAAGCTTTCCTTTCGTGCTACATAGAGTCACTGTATAAAACGGTAGGAAACGTTCTCAAGTACAGCAGTGCATATTTAGAATAATTTGTCTTAGAGGAAAAAAGTTGTACGTTGTAGCTGTATTGCATGTACGAGTGTATTCCTTGTTTATATCTGCATTCCCGTTCCAAAGTTTAAAGAAAACCACGCTAAACTTTTGGCCAAGCCAGGACACAAGTTTGTGCCTCATTACTCAAAAGAACTAGACATGAATAGCAATGACATCTCGGCTGTTTGTAAGGGGAAAGGCCATTTTAAATGCATCTGGAATTTTATATAGCAATATGAAGGAATTAATCGTTATTGTACAGACAAATGCATATAAGGAGTGCAAAATCATGCATGCGCATTTACATAGGATTATGTAATTTCATGTCATCAATATGGATGGATATATAGAAAGTCTACATATAGAAATATAGAAAGAAACATATGCATGCTATAAGGCTGATTTTTATTTATTTTTCTGTATTATCCGCTTTCCATTAGTGTATATCCTAGCTGAGGCCATAAACTTCTTTATTGATGAAATACATAACCATTTATATTTATTCAAAAGATGAAACTAGATTCAAAAACATATATTTGAAAGGTTCTTTAAAATGTTATTTCATGAAACTTTCGATTCTGCTTTTGGTATACTTTTTCAAACAGACTTTTTAATTTGCCTCTTTTTCAAAACGTCTACCTGAAATAAAATTTCATAAAATATTTAAAAATTCTCTTTGAAGGAATGTTTTAAGTAAAACTCGTATTTTCCCCTTCTTTGTACGTTAAAAAATTCAGGTTATAAAAAAAAAAATATCACGTATGCATTATACTTATGACTATGTGTAAAAGATTCCATTTCATGTTTCATTTGGATTTAAAAAAAGGTTCTCGAAAAAATGTCTGTATAAATATATATTTATTTGCTCCCATTTTGAAAAATTGTTCTGATTTATTACGTTTAGAGGAGTAGGTTCTGATACTTTATTAAAATTCCAAATACTTTCTTTTATTTACTACAGTTTTTATCCTTCACTTTTAATAGAAAAAGTAAACATATTTATTGGCAAAACTAAATTATATTTATGCATCAACCATGTAATGTATTAAAAGCGTACATTTCAAGTACATAATTAAGCACAGCCTTATTGAAACTCATCGACAGACACATAAATATTATCCATTTTATAGTAAATAAATTTGAATTAATTCAACTAATTAATCATTGAAAAAATTCATCAAAGTACTATTTCTGTCGTAGAAGGTGAATGTCATAGCAGTATATGATAATAGATTATTGTTAATTTGATTATGTAAGAATCCGTTCCAATTAATGTATAACAAAAAAAAAAACGATATATAGATTAAGAATCATACATCAAACAAAATATTCAGTAAAAGTTTGGTTCATTCACTAGACCGTTTTGACCTGAAAGATCAGTCTGAAATAGAATGTGCAGTAAAAAATTTAATAAAATTATAAAAACATTTTATTTTAGAAGGTTAATTATATGCAAAACACCAATTGTGTGATTAACTTATCAGGGTAATTATTCATCAGTGACACATAACGTAAATTTTTAGATTCATTAAATCCATTATCTTTCTCTCATTATATGTATATTTATAAATATATAATATATATATATATATATATATATATATATATATATATCCATTTATTTATTTATTTATTTATTTTTATATATGTATATGTATATACGCAGAAGGTCGCACTTTATGGAAACGTTTTTGTAATTTATTTTTTCCTTTTGCATTTTGAGATAAAAATTTTGCAACTTCAGAATAATCGTTTACCAGTTTTGGTTTTACTGGAATGTAAATTAAAAGATTTATTTTAAAAATGGCTCCTAAAATTGATAGATGTCTGGAAGGTTACGTAACTGCGCTTTCCGAGGCGAAATATTCGTATCAACAAATTGTAAAGCGGTGTAAAAATCGCAGTTATAGCATATAAAAAAAATGTTTTATAATACATTAAATTGGAAAGTAAAAAACGTCTAACTGAAAATAAAAATGAAAACATGACCACGAAACCTCATCCTAACATTGTTCGAACGCAGGTAAATATTAAGAAACTTAAGTCTCTGATCCTAAAAGAAAATCCGCCGACTCAAAGATCCCTTGCATCGAATCTAGGAATGTCTTCTGACACTGTAAGTAAAATCATTCATAAAGATTTGAAGTTAAATTTGATGTTTAAACTTAAAGTTCATCTGCTTTTGCCAAAGCATATTGCTGAAAGAAAAAGAACACAGGAAAAATCGAACTATTATGAAATATTTAAAAGCATATTTAAAAATAAATTAAAAGAAATAATTGAAAAGTTTAAAATTGGAAAATTATTTTACTCGTTTGGAAATTTTAGTTTTATTCCAGACTTCATTTCTTCTAAACTGAGCTCTGCTGAAAAAAATTTTTGAACGTTCGGTAGAAATGAGAGGAAATCATTAGGAAAACTCAAAGTTGTTTTCAAGGTTGGTTGTACATAGTTGGGGACCTGATAAAGAAAATCTTCTTAAGAAAAGTTTTAAACGCTTCCTATAAATGAAAATAATTTTTAATAACGAATTTTAATCAGGATTATTTCAGGTGATAGTTCGAATAACTTTTTCAGAAACACAAACTGCAGTTCGCCCTGTGTTTTATTATTTACAAACACTCTTTACTAATTTTCTTCGCAAGCACGTTTCAAAATATGCAAAGCTATATACCATAGTAGTAAGTTTACTCAACACTACTCTTAATAATACGCTGACATTGTTATCTTTCTTTTATATAACAGTAAACTCTAAATTTTCATACTTTCAGTCATGAAATATATAATACACTTAGTTTTTAATTTTAATTGTTTGTGAATAATATTATTACAAACACACTTTACAAATTCCCTTAAATCACAAAATATATAATACTAGCCGCTGCGCGACCAGCATGGACGCTTTTAGTTTTATATTATCTTTTGTAAAACAACTCAACTGAAAGTAACATATGTAAGGAATGTTACCATTACCTGTCATCTTAAATATACGTTGTTAAGAGGTATTCTCCATAAGGCTGATTCTAAAACATCGTAATTAAAAAAATGTGAATTTCCATTACTTCAGAACAATTATTTATTCATCGCTTTCTTTCTTGAGACTGTTACCAATTTTCACTTGTTCGTGCAGCTCGCTTTCGAGTATTCCTGATTTCAGTGCGTAAATACGTGTTGACACGCGGTTGCAAATTGCGGACGGCAGCTAATGTTTACATCTGGTAGTTGCAGCCGTTGCCATACGGAGTGTAGAAATATCGTCGATTTTTGTGCCGCATACATACGCGTTTTATATATATACAGTTACTGATATTTAATATGACTACTTGGTAAATAATATTATTATTTACAAACACACTTTACTAATTCACTTCAATCACAAAATATATAATATACTGAGTTTTTATCTGACTACTTTGTAAATAATATTATTATTTACAACACTCATTTCTATGTAAAACACTCATTTACTAATTCACTGTCAGTCATAAAATATGCAATACACTCAGTTTTTAATCTGAATTGCTTGTGAATAATGCTATTATTTACAACACCCTTTAATAATTCTCTATCAGTCATAAAATGCTCGTATATAATACACTCAGTTTTTAATCTGAATTGTTTGTGAATAATATTATTATTTAAAAACACACTTTACTAATTTGTAATATTGAATTGTTTGTGAATAGCATTCTTATTTAAAAACGCCCTTTTCTAATTCACTTTCAGTCATAAAACATATAACACACAGTGTTTTTAATCTGAATTCTTTGTGAATACTATTATTATTTGCAAACACAATTTACTAATTTACTTCACAGGTAAATTTAAAAATATACAAAGCTATATATCATAATAATAAGTTTACTCTAAATAATACGTTGACAATGCTATCTTGATTTTATATAACAATAGACTATAAATATTTATACATTCATTCATAAAATATGTAATACACTGAGTTTTTAATATAAAACCAATTCCCAACAATTAGGTCCAGTAGTATTGAATTAAATAACATACAAGAGCAATCAAAATTTCTTAAACGGATATAAAAAAAAATAATCATTTAAAGTGTAATATAAAAGCTTCTGTTACATAAAAACATATTTTTGAAACTGCAAGTTCCCCATTTCTTGTGAAACTGCTGTAAACGAGTTCATTTATTTCATCTCTCTCTCTCGAAATCTCTTTTATTTTTACGACAATAGACATTATCAAAATCCAAGAATTCATTTTGATGGTACAGTGAATCGCTAATACTCATATTTTGTTTCTTCCATTTCTGCCATCCATTTGCTTAAGTTAGTCCATTTGCTTAGTCTGATGAGAAGTAGTAAAAGTGTAATATAAATCGCTGAAGGGATTCATAACATTTTCCTTTTTCGAGTAGTTTTCATCGAACGATGAAATTTAAAAATGTATTCCCTTTCAAACGCAGGTCCCTTTATCTGACTAAAATAAAGCACATGTAATAAAGGAATTATTTTATCTTTAGATGGAATGCTAGTTTTTTTTTTCTCTATGGAATAAGTGACTTCTTTTATACGCAAACAATGATTATATAAATACAGTTTAGAATTCTTAAAAGTTTTATTTAATATAAAAAATTGGTAATGAAAATTGAAAACTAAAACATGGAGATTTTTGAATTTTTTTTTATAATAATTATCTTATGACATCACATTTCCTTTCTAAAGGTGTTAAGCATCTGCAATAAAAAAACGACAAAGTAACAGGCATATTTCTTCAGAAAATTCACACATCTATACCGGAAATTCTTGTTGGCTACTATAATTTGATAGCACCTTACAGTTGAACCAATATAGCTCCATATGAGGGGACAACACTAGAATATCTAACCTGAAAATGAAAAATAAACTAAAAAATAAAAAATAAAAGGTATGTATGAAAGTAAGAATTATTAAGGACTAAAACACCCGTGGTTCATTACCATAGGTGTATAATATGTATATTTAGATACCTACACACATACGCACACATAGGTATGTAAATATACATATTATACACCTAAGATAATGACACATGTGTTTTCTTCATATATATATATATATATATATATATATATATATATATATATATATATATATACACATATATATATATATATATATATATATATATATATATATATATATATATATATACACATATATATATATATATATATATATATATATATATATATATATATATATATATATATACACACACACACACACATATATATATATAAATATATATATATATATATATATATATATATATATATATATATATATACACACACATATATATATATAATATATATATATATATAGAGAGAGAGAGAGAGATGTGTGTGTGTGTGTAATAAACCAATTGAATCGGCAGTTTAAAGAAGGGAGGAAGCTCCAAAAAATTGAAATTCGTTTTTTTTTTCCGCCATACTGTTATTTACATATAGACTCTCCTTGTAAGCTGTAAAAGGCACTGGAATAGCGGGTGAATGTAAAGAATCTTATATAAAAGTTTAGTGAAGAAAAAATAATAAATAGAACAGTTTTTTTGTAAGTTTTTTTTTTAATTTCCCACAAAAACAGTTTTGGGTTTCGTTCCCTTCTTCAAACTGCCGATTCAATTACACCACGTCCTTAAATTATAATTTGAAAAGAAAAACTAGCTCATATTTACATGGCTGAAGCTAGACTCAGCCTGAAAGGAAGAAAAATTAAATTTGGAAGCAGTAGGACCGAATCGTTTATTAGAGCGACAAAAGTACATCCGTCTATTCCAGAAGAACGGCTCGGAATAATATCACCTTTCAACAATAAACGCGAGAGTGCAGTAGACGTGACTATTATTTGTAGGGTCAGCAGATTTTAGGGCTCGCGATGCTAACCCTCTCCCGAATTCGTTTACATACACATGTAGAAATGCAAAGGCATGCGATTCATGGGAAGTTCTGTGGCTAAGGGTTTTAAAGCGATAAATTAATATTACTGGGGATTGGATTTAGGAAAGGGAGGTAAATGCTATAATCGAGGGCATAATATTTAATATATTATATATATATATATATATATATATATATATATATATATATATGGAATTTTTAAGTGAATACTTATACAAGTAGTTATTGAAATACTTGCACAAATTTTTATCTTCCTACAAACTTAAGAACAATGCAAAAGGAATTTATCTGTATTAAAGATATTTGCAATTACCCGTTTATTCGAGGATCTGTAATCTTAATACGTGTTCCTTGAAACAGGAGATTATAAAAATATGTATTCTAATTTCGATCCATTAAATTTATTTATACGAAATATGCCTCCAAGAATATATTAATACATGATGTCACACATTCTTGCCATTTCTTTTCTTGAGGATGAAATTCAAACTTGATTCTTTGGCTTTTCGTAGAAACAATATCTAAATATTCTTTTTACGGAACATGATATGGTACTTAGTCGGAAACGTAAAGCTGAAAGGGATCATGTATAATAACATAAGGTGAGTTCAAAAAGTAGCTTCCCAGAATTTTCCGGGCTGAGGCACTTAGGAAAATTGTTGAAAAATAATCCTTTAACCTGAACAGGCGCTCTAGAAAGTTTACTGGATTCTGTTTTTTTTTAACCTTTCTTTTTAATTATAGGCTCCTAGCAAAAGAATCCAACTGAGGTTGATATCTCCCCGGAATTAGTTATTCCTATATTTCTTTTCTTCTTTCCTGCAGTAATTTTTTTTCGGGGCGGGGGGGGGGGGGAGGGGGTGTTATACTATGGTAAAAAGTATTCCATATCAAATCGGTACTGCATCAAGCGTTTTTTGCGTTTCATCTTTGAAATATGCATTATATCACTGTAAGGTAATAACACTTTTTTTACAGTCTCGGGGGAGCCTTGCGGTAGCGCGCTGGCTCGCCATACTGAGAGTGCTCAGATCGAATCCTGATTAATACTTTAAATACTTTCCATTAAATACTTTCGTGTCTAGACCTGATATGGGCAAGTCAAATCCGTAGACCGGAAAGTCCCTCCTATGAGGTCCTATGAGGTCTCTCCTATGAGGTCAAAGAGGGTGGGAGAGAGTACGATCCCCCAGATGTCCCCCTTGGGGTGATCGGTCATAACTGAGGTTGCAACTAGCTAAGATGGGCTCCGACCCTTGTGGTGCTATATATACCAGAGCCGCACACTTCAGCCCGAAGCCTATATGGACCTGGTCTGGAACTTCCAGCCAGGAGGCATTGGAAACAACAAAAACAAGCTTTTTTTTTCTTGCTTCTTTCGTAATACGCAGCGAGGTTTTCCATACTTTTGACTCAGTTCTAAATATACGGGTCAGAAATGTGGCTAGATTAAATCAAAGTGGCTAGATTAATTCAAAAGTCAAGAGTACCTTTTGAATTTGATTCATCTGTAATTTCAGTGTTATTTAATACTGTCCATTCTTTAAATTTGTGTAGTTTTCAGTTAAAGTTATCGTAAGGGCGTATATTGACCGGACCGTATTTTCCTATACATTGTTCTTCATCACAGACTGTCGTTGCCCTAACCTCTCAACATAATTTTTCCACCGCAGTGCGTCTAGCTTAATAGTTTTAGAAATGGGGTTATAACCAGAAACTGGAATCAAAACTGTAAACCCCCTTGTTAAGCTAAGTGGTCTTTATAATATTTGACTTGGACGAAAGCCACAAGATTGTATTAATTGCGTCAAAGAATTTTGCTACTTCTCTTTTATAATCCCTTGTATTTTTCACTAATATTATATATTTTCAATTGCCGTTTGAAACACTGTATATTGCATTTTACAGTTGGGGTTTGACGCCAAAAAAAAATTTCCTTTCTTCACGAATAATATACCAAAAACTGTAATGAGCGTTTGGGATTGCAGCTACGTACATACAGAACGTTTCTGAGGTGAGGGAACTAGCAGAATAAATATGCTACTGTTCCAACGTATGATCTGAAGATCTGAGGCAGGACTCTCTGATTCCAGATCTATGATAATCCATATAAGATTAATTACCTTTTGGAAACGTATAGATTTGGAAAATTATAGTTCAGAGTATCTGAAATATGAAAACTGAAATATGATAATTTAAGAATTTTGTTTCGTTGGATTTATCTATCTTTTTTCCAATCACAGCATGAAAATTGGGCGTTCAAAAATTATTCAGATTTGGAATTGTAATGAAGGGTTTGTTTTCCAGGTTGAAGTATAAATTCCTGCTAGCTTTGTCCAATTTAAGAAATCAGAAGAGAACACTAGCCCTTGATATAATTTGAAAAAATATGCGATATTTTAAAAATAAATCTTCATATATATATATATATATATATATATATAAATTTACGTAATTTTTATTGTTTTTAAATACCTTTAAGATTTGCCCATATACTATTAAAAATAGCTAAAATTTAGAAAAGCCGTTACGACATGCGTTAAACCTAAAGCATATTCTAAGTTCCTCTGTAGCAATAAACTTTATACTTGTTCCTATTTCTCCTCAAAACCATTTTTACTGCTTTCAACTTTGTTAAAAGCTTAGAATTTAGTCAATGTGACACTGTTTTTTTATTTTTCATGCTGAACGTAACGTCTATGTCTTTCTATTTTGTGATTTTCTACTATTTTCTTATAAAGTAATGTAAAATATTATCATTTTTAATGCCAAATGGAGTTTGATGGGGAATATTTTCCCCCTAAAGAACTAAATACATTTCCATTTCACTTGTATTTCTTTTTCCATTTCACAGAAACCTGATTACTTCTATGAATATTCCTTTTTTGATATGCAGTAAATTGTGAGTTCAATCGGCAGAGAGGAAATCACTCGTTCTCGCCTATAAACGCTAACAGCTGACGAAATATGCAGCTTGTTTGGATGATTCTTAATACGTATAAACTACAATACATTCCTAAACAAAGATTTCTGTTGAAGATCAGAGTTCGAAACTAACATTTTTGTCCATTACTATTGTTATTTCTAATAATGAAAAAACACAGTTCTTAAGCCTCTCTATTCGTTTGTTTCTATCATTATTGAGAATTTCCTTTTTATCCTCTTCCTTATATTTTCTTACAGAGATAATAGTTACTCTATAAATCTTACGATTTTTAAAAATTTTAATAAGAGTGTATACTTTTATACTGTGGTGTGTATGGATGAATTTCTTCAGGTTAAGTGACTGCCATATTGGGAGAAAAAGATATATATATATATATATATATATATATATATATATATATATATATATATATATATATATATATATATATATATATATATATATATATATATATATATTTATATATATACATATATGTGTGTGTGTGTGTGTGTGTGCGTGTGTGCATCTGTATTGTTTGCTAAAAGAGTAAAATCTATTGCTTAGTGTAGTTTTATATACCTACGTATTTCGTAAATCCTTATATACACGTATATTTTCTATTTTGGTTTGTATAGGCATATGTCTTCAGGATAAATGTCTTTCGCAACTGAAAAAATGCATATTTGGATTTTTCTCCTAAAAGAGCTGAATCACAGACTATTGTAGCCTTAAATGTCTGACCATTTCATGAATTTATAAGGGGCATTTATTTTTCTATCATTGTATTGTCGAATTTCTTCAAGGATAAATGAATGCCTTTGGAGAAAAAAAAATATTTTGAGTGCTTAAAGAGCATACATATAATATTAATAAAAATGATTTTACACTTTTTTAAATATTAAAAACATGCAATTCCTTCAATACCCTTCGTTATTAAGAAAATAGTAAATGGAAAGAAATTATGTTCCGTAATTCATGCGATTAAAGTACATCTACATGTACTAAGCAGACGTTAGAAGACGTTAGAAGTGTAGTTCTACATCTACATGTAGATGTAGAACTATTCTGTAGTAAGAATTGCATTCTCTTTGCTTAATTTTGTCATTTCATTTGGTTACTTTTATTCGCTTATTTTTAAGAATTTTAATATATCTCCAGTACCCGACCACTGCCAATTTGAAACGTTTAGAATTTTGATCAATTAGCCAAACTAATCCTTATAATTCCTTACATCTCGCGCGTTATACCCACAAGAATTTAAATCTTCCTAGATCTGTGAAGTTTATGAAAGCCAGATCATGGATGAAACGCTCAGCCATTTCTTGCCTTTCCATCAGATGTTTGGCCTTATTCGATCTCTTTTTAAGAGTCTGTTCTCTACATCAGTTGGATCCAAGCATCAATTGACCAAACAATAAGGATGGAATCTTCACAATGCCCTTTGTCTAAGGAAGATGCAAAGTGCCCCTTACGATGGCATCACTAAGCAAAGATCAGTAGTTAGATTACTTTATCAATTGTTTTTACGCAAAGGGTAGGCATCTTCACATAACCATTTACCTAAGAATAAGATGAAATTTTCTTTCGCGAGAGGGGTCACCATCCAGGGTTCCACGCTTCTAAAGTTACTTAAACCTTAAATCTCTCTGTGTTCCTATGCTTTAATACAGTAAATTTGTCTTAAATTTGCTATCTGTTTTCTTAATTTTTATGAATCAAAACTATGTAAATACAACTGTATTTATTTATTCATTTATTTATTCATCTGACTGAAGGAGCAGTTGAATTGTTGTCTTATAAAAGTTCCAATGCTTTAATACAATAAATTTGTGGTAAATTTGTTATCTGTTTTCTTAAGTTTTAAGAATTAAAAATATGTAAATGCAATTGTATTTATTTATTTATTCATCTTACTGAAAGGGCAGATGAATTATGGTCTTATAATAGTTCCTATGGTTTAATACAATAAATTTGTCTTAAATTTACTATCTGTTTTCTTAAGTTTTATGAATTAAAATTATCTAAATACAATTGTATTTATTTATTTTTTCATTTTACTGAAGGAGCAGATGAATTATGGTCTTATAATAGTTCCTATGGTTTAATACAATAAATTTGTCTTAAATTTGCTATCTGTTTTCTTGAGTTTTACGAATTAAAATTATCTAAATACAATTGTATTTATTTATTTTTTCATTTTACTGAAGGAGCAGATGTATTATGGTCTTATAATAGTCAGGTATTAAGTAAGAAAATAATAATTCAGGTTGTTTGTTTTTCGCGAGTTTGTAGAATCTGTCTAAGGACTGAAAAAATACATCATAAACTTATAGTTATATTTAATATTTATTCAAAAACACAGTAAAAATCATTCTGAAAATAAGAGAGGATTTTTTTTCTCTTCCAGCTATAAATCTCAGAACAGATTAAATTATTCTTTTACTTTCACAAATGATCTTAGTCTTCAGCGTTATATGTAAGCTTTTCCACTTTATAGTCCCCTTCTGCAAGAATAGAAATTTATAAAAATATTTAAACGGAGTTAAAAATATTTGCGCATACAAACTGAAGAACTAAAAGTATATTCAGCACTTTGAAGTTGCAGTAAAATACATTTTTGTTTCAATTTTCTTTTTTACGGCGTTAAATTTTGTCAAAAACCTGAAATTTATTGCCAAGACACGCTGAATACGATGCTTTCTTTCTATGCTCTATTTTCGTTCTACGTTTATTTATAAAGTAATATTTTTGATGAGCATTTCCAGCGCTGAGCACAGTAAGATATTGTTTGTTTTTGCAGAGTGTTTTTTTTTTCTCTCTCTTCATAGATATATATCCTTCCTTCAGTGTTAAGTATTGTCATCCATAAACATAAAGGGAAAATATTTGTACATCGAAAATTCGGATTTACTGCAAGATATTTTAAAAGAATGTTTTTCGTTTTTGATGTAATGCAGCGGCTAAAGTGTTTTCGGGAATAGAATAGGACATTAAAAAAATGGAATGGACCTGACGGAAACGCAGAGTTATGATGATTTTCGTTAGAATTGGACTGCTACAAAAATATGTTATTTATATATTTGTATTAATTTCTTTAAAAGACATCAAACACGTCGAATGAAAAATAAATGAAGAATGTCTCTGAACTATATTTTGTGTTACTCGAGAAATTTTTTTAAGTTGAGCTAGTGGAATGATTTAAATCTTCGAAATTCTTTCTCAGTAAATTTAAAGAAGATTATAAATTTGCATTTGCGAGAATATAACCAAATCAAATTTACTCAAAAGCAATTTGAAATTGAATTCAAATCACTTTAACAACATTTAGTAAATCTGAAATAATTTTTTGTAAAAAAGGATAAATATTCCTAAACATATGGAATTACATCTTTAAAGCACGTAATTTTATACTTATTTGAATTCAAGTAATCGCTAAGGGATTATTGTAGTTAGGTACCCGTTATTTTAGGGACAAATAACTCATTTCTCTACAAAATTCTCTACAAATCGGAAAGTTATTTTTTTTTTATCTGAACCTATATTTAGTTATCCAATTGGATCGATAAACTGATCTTTAGGATCGAAGGCGAAATGTCAGGAATAAATAAATGAACTGCAAAATTTTTGCAATGATATTGGGACATCAATAATGTAAGGACTTTGCCTTAAATAAAAGACTGCCAGCCTTTTTGTATTTAATGCTTTAATTGCATTTCTCGACTAAATACAGGTTATTTACAATATATATACATAAAGTTTAAATTCGTAGGTCCACGGCATCGACGAGGAAGGTCAGATCTGAGTTGTCGCTGCGCTCATTCAAGTCTATCTAGGCCCGACAGAATCGCCTTGTCTCCGGCTCCACCCTCTCTCTGAATAACTTAATCTTTGAATTCCTGACTTGATATTAACTCACGTCCGGCGACTTTATATACCTTCGCTGAACGTTCTCGAAAGGTCTGGAAAACGCCGCCTTTCTTTATTCAGTTATTGATCCCAGACGACTACAGCGCCGATCCAGCGCCTTCCCTTTTGTAGCTGACGAACAGTTCCGCGAGCTGTCGGTAGCACTTCCTGTCATTATGTCACCAAGACTGTCTGTCTCCAGCCGTCTAAATCAATTATGAGCACAAACCGCGCGTTGGTTGGTCTTTCCGAAATTTCCAAGCACAAAATATTCGCTATTGTACGGGAGTCGTTATAATACAAAAGAAATTAGCACTTTTGAAGTTTATTTAAGAACACAAAATTTTGCTCGGTGAATTAAATTTTCCCTCCAAGAACACTTTCCAGTTCAAGGAACATTACAAGGAACAGTGTACAGTTCTCATGCTTCTCTATGGATACAAAACTCCTAATTCTAATGTTCTGGGGATATATTAAGTGTCCAATATCTCAAGAAATTTTATTACTTCGAGAGTTTTAAATGAGCGTCCATTCCAGTGTTATTCCTAACACAGGAAAGCTATCAATGTATTTCTGTTTGGCTACATCTATCCTCCTATACATGTCGAAATGGAACATATGCATATTTTAGAACTTTTCAAACATCTAATGATAAGTGGAACGATAATACCATCTCACGTTCAATGTGACCAAAGTGCTAAATTTCTTCTTAACGCCGTAGTGACGGCAAAGGAACGATTAAAAACAAACCATTTACTTTTCAAAAGTTAAATTTGCAATTTTGATATAAAGTTTTATCACGTTGTGACAGCACACTATTGTCACAATGTAATGTCACAGATACAAACGTAAAATAGATATCTGTGCATAGGTGCGACATGATAGTAACTTCAAATGACGTCTTGTCAAACCGTCGAAATCGTTAAGTGATGTTTGTGAGTGGGTGCAGAAATTTTAACAATTACATATTAAAAAGTCCTGCCTGTCTAGTTTAATTTGAGGAAGATTTTTTAATGTAAAATATATGAGCAAAAATGAGGATAAATGTGTATTTAATGTGTGTACGTATTTATATTAGTGTTTATATATTCAACTGTTCCGTTGAAAACGTTAATTCATGGGCTTTTTGAATGAAATACAAGTGATTAATAGTCTTCAATGTTTCTTTAATTTACAATAATGCACAGAAAACATATTTGAAGCCTTATTTTGTCTAGATATATTTTTTAAAATTTTCAATAAACAAAAGTCGTTAAGATTATTCTCTTTTTAGATAATCACTAATTAAGATTATTCCATTTTTAAATACGTTTTGTAGGTGTAAATACCATATGGATAAAATAAGTTATGAAACAGCAAGATAAATTAATTTTGAATTAATATGGAAATACAATTAAATAATCCAAGCTGTCTTTTTATTTTCAGAAATAAAAGAAATTGAAAAGAGGTTTTCAAAACTGATTGTTAATTATGCACATAAAGTATAATACTCTAAATGCTGCATTCAATTTAATTAATTCTTATTTTATATTTTTAGTTTTGTTTTTAAACGTGTTTTAAACAAGTAAAAAAAAACTTATATTGAGCAGAGAGAGAGAGAGAGAGCAACAGTTGTTTGGTTGCAGATTTAAAATATTTTTTAAGAGCAAATGTCTAATTAAATTACTGATATAAACTTCATTTAACTGAAAAATAAGCACTTGGCTAGATGGTCAAACACATAAAGAGAGAAATTAAAAATCCATACGATATCTCTGGATACGAATAAACAGATGAAACTTGCGATGCAAACACGTGAAAATTCTGAAAATAAATAAACAGCCTTTATTCTTTTGCCATTTTTGCTAAGATAATTCAATTCACGCAATGCTTTTGTATTTCATTTTTTCGTGTTGATTTTGAATGAAATAGGATTCTGAATGCTTATGAAAATATATTTAAATTCTTTATTTGGAATATTTCATTGTAAAAATACTAGAAAGCATATACTTGTGTATCTATTTGTTTTCTTCTATAAATATACTCACTTTGTTTCTATTTCCTTCATTTATTGCACGAACAATCATTTATGTATACATGTCAGTTTGCGAGCTCTACTGGTGAATATTTAATATGTAGTTATTTAAAAAGTATTTTCTCTTATAAAAATACGGGTAAGAGCATCTACTTACATATCTACTTGGTCGTTTTTGGAACATGCCTTAAGAAAATATGTGGTGCAGAGAACACTGTTAGATCCCCTCTTTTAAGTTCCTGGCATTATAAGAGGACAGGCATGTTATCCTTGTAGAATATGGGGTAAGCTAATTTTACAAAAAAATTTTGAATTTCCCTCATCTAAAGACACAATTACAGGATTAGCCTTCAAGAGACACGGTAAATGTTAGTATTTTACTGATACAGACTGCTATGTAGCAAACTTTTAATTCTTAATTTAACTCGAAATAACAGACAACCAGGATCGGGGACTGAACTTAAGATCCTCCTCTCGTGCCGAGTGGTTTCCCACCTTGGTGAATTAGGAACTGTCTTAGTGAATTACCTCGGTTAATTAGAAAATCTTAGTTTTTTTCACATACTCTTAAATATCATTTGTTTACTTAACTTTTCCCCTTTCCTAGACTTTAAAATAGTTTAAAATATTAAATTCTTGGCAGATCTATTGGACATACTAAACTGTAACATTTTACTTGAAACTTGAAGAAAAGGCATAACAGAAACATACAGCTTCCTTGTAAAAACAAACTTGAATAATTCCTTATAAAACAAGCTTTCACTAAAACAATTAACAAACAAACTTTGTTTTATCGTGGATACTAGGAAGCCATGTCTTCCTGTTATATAAAACAAGATAAACTTGGAAACTCCAAACTCCTGCAGCATTTTAAAATGTTTCTGAGTAGTCTCTCAAATATATAACTTTTTAGTTGTTTGTAAAAACTGCCGTAGCTATTCTATTGTGAGTTTCGAAAACGACATTGAAGTTCAAGAAATGTACGGGAAAATTCCCAGAAATATTGAACGTTGTAACTATAAATTTTTAAGGTTTGAAAGGAGTTAAATTAATGGTATAGGCATAAAGTCGAAACAAATAATTACAGGTTATCTTAAAATAAATAACGCTATTTCGGATATATTTGTTATATATGTATAACGTTCTGAGCTAACTTTAATCTTTTAAATCCCAAGAGTGTAAACAGTTTCCTAACTCTGAGTGATCGCATATTTTCTGAATATGTTGTAGAGCTGGGATAAATTTGTTAGTCATCACAATTGCATTTTCTGAAAACTTACAATGAATAGCCAAAAAATAAAAATACTATTCTTTTCTACATTAGATATATATTTTAGAAATTATTTTTAAAATTAAAAAAAATTAATGAGATTTTCCTTTTAATTTACTTGGTTTGCATAATTTCTTTGACTGATCTTATCAATCTACCGTAAAGATGCTTTAATCCGAGATGTATTAATCCATGTTACTTCCCTTGCGAAGCAACTCTCAAACAAAATGTAGTTCTCTATAGACCAAAAATTGCTTGAAAGAATCTCTTCTCCCTTGAATGAAAATAAAAAACGAAAGAAATCAAAGAAAAAGGTTCGAATTGTCAGTAGAACACGAAATATCTACAAGCAACTGCCTTCATGATTGTCTTCCTCTCAGCCATATTGCTTCTTCTGTTGCCATTCCTCAAGAAAGAAATTCGAATTCGAAATGTTTATTTCGGGGATTTGCGATTTCAGAGAATGAGTGAAATGGAGCCGGAAGGAATTGATTTTGCTCTTCGAATGCTTTGTATGGTTGTTGTCTAAAATAGGATGAGCCGGGAGTTAAATTAAGAAGAATTTATAGTTCTCTTGTGCCTTTTCCCAAAGAAAGTATGAAAATAGAATTTATGTATTTTTACCCTATTGCTTTACGCAACGTAACAGAGCTATATTATTATTTCATCTTTCTTCAAAACGGTTAGCATAGATTTGGATAAATGATAACATCTAACTCTTACATTTTTTATTTGCTTTTGATAGATGTCGATATTACCTCTTTTTTTTTAAAAAAAAAAGCAGACATATTCGAATATTTTCTTAAATTATACAACATCCCTAGTTTGAATTTACTTTATATTGCTTCAACTAAATGACATTCTTCTCTTTCAATTTTTTAAATTTGCAGAACTTTCAGGCGCCTTGATAAAGATTTGATCAATTATTAAGTTAATCTTTGTAAAACGAGGATTAAACTATTTCATGTTTTGATGTTTAGCGTATTTACGTGTCAAAAAATGTGAAAATTTATCTTAAAAAAAGTGCACGAATTTATAATTTTATACATTGTATCTTAGATTAATATCTCTGTTTTTGAATTCGCATAATTTTTCATGTTTTTGTCATATAATTGAAAGATTATCTCATTTGAAGCCAAGAAATATTGAATTTTTATCAGGTGTGCAGCTGTATATGAAAAGATTTTTTTTAGCCTGTAAAATTCCTAAGTCTTTCCAATTAGAGACAAAAAAAGAGGGAAATTAAACGATGATTAACCATGTAAATATTATTTAAATTTTCTGTAATTTTATACTGAAAGATCAACTACTTTATGATTTTACTGATATCCGAATGTCTTGCACAAATATATATATATATATATATATATATATATATATATATATATATATATATATATATATATATATATATATATATATACATATATATATATATATATATATTTATATATATATACATATATATATAATATATATATATATATATATATACATATATATACATATATACATGCATATATATATATATATATATATATATATATATATATATATATATATGAAATGCCCGGAATGGACATCTAATGAAATAGGAGCTTACATCGTGGCCGGAAAATAATAAAGTCAGCTTCAGGAACAAACAATTTATTAACGAGTAAAGCAACACATCTTATTCGCTTCGAGTCAGTCCAGCGTCTAACTTAAGAGCGCCAAAAATACAATTAGCTCAGAGAGGTTGCCCGAATCGGCGGAGGAATTTAGTGGGTGGAAAGGCGAGGCGTTTCGCCAAAGAGAAGAAAGAGGGGTTACCAGGACAGAGATAAAGTTCAGAATGGGCGATTATAGGTAGTTAATAATATTATCACATATATATATATATATGTGTGTGTGTGTGTGTGTGTGTGTATATATACAAGTAAACTGTAATATTACAGCAGTTTGCTACAATTGCATGTGTAATCATAGGGTATTCTTTTACTTGTGACACGAAAAAAGTTCTCAATTTCAAATATTTATAAAAAAAATATAAAAGTTTACCAATAATGAAACTTATAATGTATTGATTAGCCTGAAATGTTCATTCATGAATAAAAGATTTACATAATAGGTCGTTTGACTAAATATATATTAGCCTATTATTGGCCCATTATCTCTAATATTCAATTCGCAAAGTAACTGAAATCAGACATATTATATATGTAAAAATACTTGCACTCCTGATATCAAAATTTATGTATTTTTTTATGCATTTATCGCATTTCCCTGACTTTTCAGCTTGAAAATTTCAAATACTGCGATATACCAAATTAGGAGCAAATGAATCATCAAGTAATTCATATTTTTTTGTATTACTATTTAAGCAATCTGAAGCCGTATATTTAAATTTTGCACTCATAGTCTGCATTCCAGTGTATGCTTTTGATTGCCATCAACTTGGACGATTTCAGAAACTAAAAAATTAACGTCGAAAGGGAAATTTCTTTTCTTTTTCGAATACAACACATTTCGAGTTTTTCATTTTATTTGAGAATTCTTTCTCTTTTATTTTTGACTTTAAGTATTAGATTATTGTTTAAATGGCTAATTTATACTGATGGTTTTCCATTCCTTTTGTTGGAGTTTTCATTAACTGACGCTTGCTCGATGATTTGTTATTCTGTTATGTCGCAGTACTTTCTCGGAATATCTATCGTCTCTAATCTCGTATGAGGTGATTTTCATGACAATGGGACTGTTTAGATTCAATTTCTGCCGAGTATTATTCCATCTGGAAAAGTACATTCTCACATTTTCTTCTATTAGAAACTCTGTTCATCATTATTTTTTTTCTTTTCAAACGTCTTTTTATGATACCTACGGATGTTGTAAGCACTGAAGCCGTGAAAGGAAAAATCCATTTCTCGCTTGTCTAGTATATTTCCTTGATGTGGATGTTCATGCAGGCATTAAGTGTTTATGAATATATATCTATGGTAATTCAGGAGATACATTGCGTCTGGAGCGACTTCAAAAATATATTAAATTATTTACTGCCATTACCAATAGCGATAGGATAATTCTTAAAAGATTTCCCGATCGTAAAATAATACTGCTCAAAGCTGATGTGTGAAGTTATCACAGTGATTTAGTCCAATTAATTCCATTTATATATATATATATATATATATATATATATATATATATATATATATATATATATATATATATATACATACATATATATATATATATGTATATGTATATGTATATTTATATATATATATATATATATATATATATATATATATATATATATATATATATATATATATACATACATATATATATATATGTATATGTATATGTATATTTATATATATATATATATATATATATATATATATATATATATATATATATATATATATATATATATATATATACAGGGTGTAACGAAACTCTTGGGCAAAACTTTAAGGGGTGATAGTACACATCAAGACATACAATATTATATAAGAAACTTAGGGTCCTAAACGTCTTCCAAAGGAAATAGACGCCATTAAAGTTTAGGGTCCGATATTTCAAATGATTATAAAAAACGGAAAAATGGGTCAATTCGTTAGCGGTTTTAGCTAAAATTATTCTTTTTGTCAGTTTTTTCTTGAAAAATAAATGTAAAGATAAAGTAAAAAAAATGTCGATAGAGGGCGCTTTAGACTTTGGAGTAACGAACAACTATTTTTTACGGTTATTTTTTTATCACATTAAATGCTTTCAAAAGCTAAGCCTTAAACTTAAATTTTGAGCTCAAAATATGATTCGTTGGGGGTGGTTAAGTAGCGCAAACGGAATTGTGTTCAGGAGTTGAAATTTGAAACTCCCTCCCTCCTGAACAGAGTTCAGTTATTCCCGATCTTGGTGTCGTAGGACTTTGTGTCGTAGACCAGGCAGCAACTACTACCTCCTAGACGTAAAATAAACTAGAGAGGGATGACAAAATTAAAAAATTTATTCATAATACTAGACATGAGCAATTTCTCCTCTCGAAATAAAAAAAAACAATTTGATATTCGCACGTTGTGCGCATGAATGAAGGTTGAATGAATGATGATACGTAGAAAATGGTACACGCATTATTTTCTTGTGGAATCACAAAAACTGCTCGAAAGAACGCCCACCAGCAAGGATGCAGGCCTCACACCTCCGGCGGAGGGACTTT
>OU015497.1:93322907-93442907 GCA_907164885.2 Dolomedes plantarius | reverse complement strand
CCACTGTATATATATATATATATATATATATATATATATATATACACTGCTGGCCACTGTAAATGCAACACCCTGAAGGAAACATGCAAATTACATGAAATTTACAACATGCATTAGCGGAGGTGAGATATGCAAATGATTAGAATTTCAGCGCAGACGCACATCACGCGCGCCTGTGGCGTCACTTCAAAGCGCTATTTAAGGCTTGGAGATTTCGACGATTTCAAGTTCGGCAATTGTGTTTTTCTTGTGGTTTTTAATAAAAAACGATCAATTATGCCTCGTCGAAAACAGCGATCATCTTTTGATCAAGTATCCGAGTTCGACAGAGGAAGGATAGTGGCCTACCGAGACTGATCTATCTTTCAGGGAAATCGGTAGTCGTGTTGGACGAAACCAAACAACTGTAATGCGGATATGTGATCGTTGGATGCAAGAGGGTACGCCGGACCGGCGTGTTTGATCGCATCCACCTCAGCGTACCACTTCACGTGATGACAGGCAAATTGTGCGCATGGCAGTGACGGATCGCTCAGTCACATCACGAACCATAGCACAGCACATGCAGTCTGTAACGCATCATCCAGTGTCTGCGCGTATCATTCGACGCCGTTTACAGCAGAGTGGTCTGTCCGCAAGACGCCCATTGCTTTGTCTACCCTTGACGCAGAACCACAGAAGTCTCCGCCACCAATGGTGCGATGACAGAAGGATGTGGACGGCAGAATGGAATGAAATTGTCTTTACTGACGAATCACGCTTCTGTCTGCAACACCACGATGGTCGCATTCGAGTCTGGAGACACCGTGAAGAGAGGATGCTGAACAGCTGCGTTATGCACCGCCACACTGGTCCTGCACCGGGTATTATGGTATGGGGCGGTATTGGATATCACTCTCGCACACCTCTAGTACGCATTGCCGGTACTTTAAACAGCCAGCGCTACATCTCCGAGGTGTTGGAGCCAGTTGTCCTTCCTTACCTTCAGGGCTTGCCCACAGCCATATTTCAACAGGATAATGCGCGACCACACGTGGCACGCATTGTCCAACGGTTCTTCGTCAATCGCCAGATTGAATTGCTTCCCTGGCAGCCTCGCTCTCCGGATCTTTCGCCGATAGAAAACATGTGGTCCATGGTTGCTCTACGATTGACCCAGATTCCATCCCCAGCTGCCACAGCAGATCAACTTTGGCAACGTGTGGAAGCTGCTTGGTCTGCTGTACCCCAAGAACTCATCCAAAGTCTCTTTGAATCAATGCCGAGGCTTGTGGCAGCGGTGATCTCCAACAATGGCGGCTCTTCTGGCTACTGATTTTGGCAGGAACCACACTTCACAGAAGTCTAAAAATTTAATCATTTGATACTTGGTCAACATGTTATCTACAAAATAAATTTTGTTGTGATATCCCTTGTCTTTCTTGGTGTTGCAATTTGGGTGGCCAGCAGTGTATATATATATATATATATATATATATATATATATGGGTTTGAAAGTTTCTTTTGAGGTAGCGGTTTTCATTAATAATGTATTATCATAATGATTATTAATGAACGCAAAATAAACCCTTTGTGATGAATATCTACTTAGAACACATCCTCTGTCGTACACAGAAAATATTGCGCATCTGTTTGCATAAAACTTATAGAGTTTTAACATTTCACCGTAACTTTGGGTATGTATATCTTGAAGTAGCACTCTAAATGATTTCATTCAAACATAGGTCTTACATAACAACGTTTATTCAAGCATTTGCACAGATATTTTCTTTTCTATGTAAGCAATGCGTATTACTAGTACGAGATATATATAGCATTCATGCAAGGGAAATACAATTCAATATATTCACTTGTATAACTTCTCATTCAAGAAAAATACACTTTGCAATACTCACAGATACTTTGAAAGTCAACCAGCAGTGCTGCCACGCAAACTTTGGGCCTAGCAAGAACTCGCGTAGGTTTGAAGCACCCTAGCTATGCCTCCAGCGGCTGCTCGCAAAACTCAACTATTATTAAACCAGACTCTAAGCCTAGCTCCAGCTTGATACTTCGTTTCGCCAGCACTACTCCTCCTTTCACTTCTTCTCACTTCCTTTCGCTTCTTCCTTCTTTAATATAGCACTTGGTATTTATACCAACCGCGTATGCCGCAATTAGCATATCTTAAGCGTCTTCTTTAGCTTTATTCCCTTAAAAGTTCGATTATTGAGAATCGAATCTTATGCAAACCTTACAAACTTACGTAACAAGCGTACGTAAAACAAGCATTGAACCATCCTTCACTATGATTAGAGAACACACATGCATATTTTGTTCTACTCTGTTTCTTTAAACTTGCTGTTTAATTCTTTAACAGCTGATCGGAGTTACAACTGAAAGAAATATTTTTTCCTCACACATTGTAGATTATTCGAATTTTGAAATTTTTGAGTGAGATTTCGTAAGATACAAGAATTTCAGTTCCGTAGCATGTGATGATCAAAAAACGCTCTCTGGTGGTGAAATTTTGAACTTTTTTTTTATTAGCTCAAACAAATTCTCATCCATTCAATATGTCCTACACAAAATCTCATAACTTTCTGAACAATAGTTTCTACTGTAGACAACTTTAAAGTAGGGACGTTTAATTCTGGACACCCTGTATTTGTACGTCTCTACCCTGATAGCACATAGACAACAAATCGATGTCACAGGTAATTAATCACTTTACAGTCACGGGACATGGAAGTAAAGTATACATGAAGATCACTGCGAAGTAGTCACTGACTTACGCGGTCAGTGCGACTGAACTTTAAAGTCATTTTACCTGCGTGTGACGCCCAGTGATGACTATATGGAATCGGATTGTCGCAACGGCCTAATCGCCCCGATTGAAATCAGACCGGGAAAGTCACAAAGAGACCAGAATGTGCTATCAAAATTAGAACACTGCTGTAATTGTGACCTGTTGTGTGACTCGTAGCGTACCCGCTACTGCGACAGCGCTGCTTTTGTCTGTGGTACTTGGGTAGTACTTTCAATAAAATTTACGGTTATACATTTAACTCTTTCTGAAACTGTCCCATTCAATTATTTACAGAATTTGTTGATCCTGCTCGAATTCTCAAAGTTTATTCATATTTATTACTGCTGTGTGGATGAAGATGACACTCTGCTGGAGTGCATGAGGAGCGGTTAACAGCTAGCAGGATTTCCATAACTGCTTTTTCGCCTGATCTGGAATCTGAGTGATTCTGAAAAGCCTTACGCATGAAGCATTTTAGTGAATATATATATAACAGATGCCTTCCTCGTTGTTTGTTTACACCAATGCTCTGCGTCGATAGTAGTTGAACATACATTAAGCCGAAAAGCCGGAGTGAATTGAGGTAGCTAGTAGCTGCCTTAGGTTGTCGGAATAACGCAATATCCACCCACAATGAGCGGAATGACTTTATATGGTTTATAATTTAAATCCCAAAGTTACCCACAATTGAATATTTTCATTTCTATATTTTAGCAAAAATATATATCCCAGATGAAAAAAGTAAGATTAGTTATTCGTATTTTTATTTAATACTTATTAAATATTAAGTAATTAAATAAGAATTTCTTGTCATGTATTTACAGATTATAAATTCACGGAAGTGTAACTGCAGGAATCAAAATCATGTAACGGTGCAACGATAAAGGGCAAACATTTTGGAAAGTGCTAAAAGTTTTTTGAAAGAATCCTTTATTTCTATTAGAACTATTCTGGATCCACATTGAAAAATTGACACTGGAAGTATGTTTTCCAAACTTGCTCAAAATTTTCATAACTAAACATTTATAACTCTTTTAAAGTATCAAATGAATCATGGCTATTTTTTGCCCCTTTAAGACATAATGAATATCATTAAGGAATATCTTGAATAGCATTATCTGAAACTGGTTAAGAATATGTCTTTAACCTATAATATACACATGCGTTACAGCAATAAAATTAATATTTCTATAGAAAACAGTAGATTCCCTTTCAGAAATACTTTAAATAGAAATACGACGAATCGTGAAGTTGCTATGCTATATTTTCATATGACATTACTTTCTCTAACCGCAACTTTTCATATTGGATTCCAGAGTATTTGATAATATAAATATCCGTAACGGTACAAAGAAATAGGAATAGTGTTTTATGATTCAGTGTAGAATTTTTAACGTAACGTGATACCTTATCTGTTCTTCAGGAAGAGAAAGAAAAATGTTCAACTTTTTTTTAAAATTTATAGCAAAAATTTTAATTTCTTCCTTTCATGGCAGCAAATCAAAGAATCCGGATATTTCATTACATGGTTTTTAATTGAAACAACAGCATATTTTTCAATACAGCACTCAAAAATTAAATCATTAACTTTCAAGTGAACAATTCCCCACTACCAAACTGTTCTACAGCTAATTACTACATCAAATTTTTCTCCAATGTTTAAACGCTTACAGCAAAACATTTTTTAAAATAATATACATCGCTTAATGTATAAAAATAGTAAATTATTTTAAATAGGGATTATTAACAATTTTTCAGAAAATGTTCAAACTACATCTTGAAAACATTTTTCTTTTAATTAATGCATCCCATTTCCACCGGGAGTCGCTTCGTTTTCTCATTGAATCATACACCCATTTTTCTAGGCATTTATGACAAGAGCTTATCTTTTTCTTTAACCTCAAGGAATGGGAGCCATGAAAACAGATTGTTCTCCAGCTTTAAGTTATTTATGCGAAGGAAAAAAAAACTCGTCTCGTAGTATAAACGTAGATTAATATTTTTTTCCTCATATTTCTTTCAACTTATAGTTACACTACGGATTTTATAAGTTATGACAATGATACACTTAATCTGTTCATTATTCGGAAAGATATACCAAAAATTACTGTCTTCTAATCCGACGTCCAAATCATATTAAATTTATGACTGGGTGTGTCTAGAAAATGTATTCCCCAAATTATAAGCTCTGGTTCAATTAACTAAAGTCTCTATTTTATACATCAAATACTTCGGAAAATGTGCTTTATAGACTAACTGCTTCTCGTGGTGAGTTGAAGTAATTTAGGAATCCAATAAGCTGTAGCTGTTGGAGTGTCATAAATATTTATGATTTTGTATAAGGGAGTGGATTAAGTTTTCAATGAATTTTGAGAATGAGAGGATATTAGAGGATGAATTGATACACCAGACATTTATATTTTTTAGTTAGTTGCAATAATTAAGCCTTCTGTATTTAATAGCTGAGTACGTATTCAGAATTTTCAAAAACAGGTTTTTGAATAGAATTATATAGTATTATAGTCTTGTAATCATCCTTTGGAATTAATCTAAATGAATTGTTAGCTGTATGCAAATTCAGTTTAAGGGGACTGCTTACGTTTGGAACCAATATTTTTTAAAAAAATTAAGGATTTTTGGGTCTTTTAAGGTAAAAAGCTCTTAAAAATTAAAAAAATAAACAAAAACTTACCTGTAAGTACCATACTTTTTTTATAAATTGGTCAATTTGAAGCAATTTTTAATGAAATTTAGCTAAAGCGCCTACACAAAATTCTAATGCTACTATTTTAATTTCCTTATCATACATGATAAATATGACAGTTATCTTCAAAATGACCTACAATGTGAGAGATATTTTAAAATGCAAAAATAATACAGATAATTTTATGTTCCAATATGGAAATTTTCCACGATTCGTCATTTCTTTCCTTATAAAAACAGCCCCAAATAAAAAACTATTTATTATATATCCATTATTCTGCGTCATTTCATTAACAGTAGCATCTAAAACATTTCTTGAAAATTTTATCGAATTATATGCATTATTATGTGAAATACCATGATAACGGTAGAGATTTGTGCTAAAAAACATAATTCTGAGAAAAACGCATTTAAGTTGTATGTCACTTCAATTTTGTAGAAGACGATGTTTTTTAAAATAGCTATAACTCTGATTCTAATTGATGTAGAATGAAAATCTAAATGGTAAAATCTAAATGGTTTTGAAAAGAGAAAAGATTGAATTACACGATTCTTACAAAAACTAAAATTGACCAAAATAATCAAAAAATTGACATTTTCAACGTAGGCAGTTACCTTAATTGAATTTCGAAAGTAACAAAAAAATAATTTTAAGGAAACACAATATTTTAAAACTCTTCTGTAATACATGATCAATGCAAAAAGTTGATATTCAGCACATAGTATTGTTAAATTTTACTCTCGGAGCGGAAGCTTGATGTATTTAAAATCTATGAACATTTTTCAAATGCGGATTTATGAATAGAACTGGCTGAAAACCCGTACTTCGCTACGCAGAACATTCAAATTAAATACAACGGCCAATGTATGCAATTGATGCCAAAAATATGTTTAAATATATTTATAATAAATGAAACGATCAATGTATGCAATTGATGTAATGCCGCATTACCAAGAAAAAAAATTTTTTTTTGTCTATTTCGTTGCTATGAACGTGACGATAAATTAATTTAAAGTACCAGAAAAAGAAATCACGTGATCAGCATTTAATAAATTAACTTCTAAAAATGAATATTTAAAAATTCACCAAAAATCAGAAAATGAAGATAAAGATTCGAAAAAGGTTCCATTTTAAAGGAATTTTTAGGATCTTTCTCGTGATGTAAATTTCATAACCCTCAAATTATTATTTTAAATGCAAACTTTAAAAAAGTTACAAAAACAGTTTAAAAATTTAATTTAAAAAATCTAAGAAGAATTTTTCAAAAATCTTTCTCAGTACACCCCTACAATATAGGAAGAATCGCCATGCAAAATTTCAGTCCTTTAGGTCCAGCGGTTTGGTCTGTGCGTCGTTTGTCAGTCAGTCAGTCGGTTACGGAACTGTTATATATATATATATATAGAGAGATTATATAGTATTATAGTCATGTAACCCCCATTTCGAATTAATCTAAATGAAATGTTTGCTGTAAACAAATTCAGCAATAAAAAAATTTTAGCAATAACAAAAAATTATTAATGTGAAAACACAATATTTTATTATTGTTCTGTAATGCAATAAAAAGTGGATCTCAGTTCAGAAATTTGAGTTTATTTCGTATTGTTAAGTTTTACTATCGGAAAGAATGGAAGCCTGTGGTATTTAAATTTAGTGAACTTTTTTAAATGCGGATTTATGAATAGAATTTTATAATATTATAGTCATGTAGTCTCCATTATGAATTAATCTTAATGAAATGCGTGCTGTAAACAAATTCAATTTAACTAAATTTTAGCTGTAACAATTTTAGCAATAACATTGAATTAGCACATGCCAATTCAATTTAACAAATGGTAGCAACAATTTTAACAGCACTAAATTTTAGCAAAGATTAATAATGCGAAAACACAATATTTTAAAATTTTTCTGTAATGCAGTAAAAAGTTGACCTCAGTACATAGGTTTGAGTTGATATCGTATCCTTAAATCTTACTTTCAGAGATGATACTAAAGAAGTCTGGTGTAGTATTTAAAAGAGAGCGGTGAACATTTGCATAATTTTAAATGCGGGTTTATGAACAGAATTATACAGTGTCAAAATCATGTAATCACCAATTGGGATTAATCGAAATGAAATGTTAGCTGCAAACTAATTAATTTTAATTAAATTTTACCTACAGCAAAAAATTAATAATACGAAAACACAATATTTAAAAATTTCTCAGTAATGCGGTAAAAAGTTGATATCTGGAAATAGGTTGAGTTGATTTCGTATCGTTAAACTTTATTTTCTATAATGCTACGGGAAGACCTTTTTATCACATTTCATCTGGCACATACCCTGACAACTTTCCCCGTTCGACCCACATTTTCTCACCTACTTATGGGAGTATTCAACTGGTGAACTAGCAGGTTACATACTAGTGGGGGATAATCAGCTGAGGTACGAGTCGGACCTAGGGCACAAGGGCTTGGGGGTCTGTGTGTTATAGAATTTGGGCATGAACGCGATTGGTTCAACCCCGGTTTTACCGTTATTGCAGAAAAGTTCAAACAAAGAAATTTAATGATATTTTTGTTACATTTATTTTCGTTTGTTTAGAAGTACACTACCTTACCTTTGGAACTAACAGCTGATTTGTTGTATGTATGCTTGTCAGCGGTTTTGGTAAGAGAAAACTCTATTTAATTATTTAGAGTCATTGTGTTTTTAAGCTTGAGATTTTAATGCTATCATCACAAATAAAAAGTTTTCGAATACTTTCTTCTTTTGGGTATATTTACCTAGAAAAAAAATCGAAAATATGAAAAATGCCATAGGATTTTTCAAATGAAAAGACAAATTGTTTTACTTATGTGCTTAGATATTTTACTCATAAGGGTTATAGTTTTTTACCTACATTTGTATTAATTGCTTTAAAGATACCAAAAGAAGCTCAAAAATTGTTTTTTTTAAAAACATCAATAAGAATGAAATAATAACCAATGCATTTCACAATTTTGAACGTAGGATTACGTTCTTCCATTACGGTCCTCCGGAAAGCAAAATTTCAGACGCTAAAATCATCCGTTCGTACCTCGCGAGTTATCATTTTGGCAGTGCGCCAAACCCAGTCTGTATCGCTTTGACAAGCAGTAAACAGTTAAACAGAAAAGTACCAAAATGCGGGAAGATTTTGACATATATATATATATATATATATATATATATATATACATACGTACATACATATATACATACGAAAGAGGTACACAACGATAAGTAATCCTACGTTAATAATCCGCGGAAGTTTCATTACAAGTGACTTCCTGACATTTGTTTGAAAGAATCTTGTTGCTGACTTACACTAACACGAAAAATTGAAACATTAAATGCTTTATATGGCTGCGGTCGCCCTAAAAACTACATTCGAAAGAGTTTTGGGCCCTCACTGCCATATTCAAAGTAACTCATGACAATAGAATATGAGCCCGATAATGAATATATATATATATATATATATATATATATATATATATATATATATATATATATATATATATATATATATATATATATATATATATATATATATATATATATATATATATATATATATATATATATATATATATATATATATATATATATATATAATATATATATATATATATATATATATATATATATATATATATATATATATATATATATATATATATATATATATATATATATATATATATATATATATATATATATATATATATATATATATATATATATATATATATAATATATATATATATATATATATATATATATATATATATATATATATATATATATATATATATATATATATATATATATATAGATAGATAGATAGATAGATAGATATAGATATATCGAGGGCTCGATTTGAGACGGAATGCGCAGGAACGGAGTTTCTGTAAAAACAATACGACAGTAAAAAACATTTATTGAATTACTTTTATTACTACAACACATTTTCGTACTTGTTTTGCAAAATAAAATTTGGAAATAAATAAAATATTCAAGTTTTTGTATAATTAAAGATTTATATTTTTCAGACCAATAATTTAAAACACCCCCCCCCCCCCACGAAGGTTAGAGTTCCGGCACCTCTATCTCTGGAAATCGAGCACTGTATATATCCCCCTTAATGGCCGTTCTTACAAAGGGGCTATGAAGTTTCCCTTCTAAAGAGAGAATTGAAAAAATGGGCTCTGTAAGTAAGGGCTAAGTAGTTTGCATTTTATAGAGGATTCTAGAAAATAACTATACAATATTAGTACAAGGGTATATGATTTTATAGGTAACAGACACTCATATATAATGTAAAATAATAAATGCGTCATAGTATTAAGGTCCTTATTCAGTTACCGAATGACGTACTTGTGCATCAACAAATCAATGGTCCAATAAACTCTGAAACAGCTTTTATTACTGAATAACATTTTCAACACCCGTTTTTTTTTGTTGTTGAAATACTAACAGTACACATGATCCAGAATAAAATTTGCATAGAAAAAAAAGTTTGAAGAGAAATAAAAGAATCCTCCTCTATTTCTTTAAAAAATTATCAAACAAGAATTCAATCTACTTCTTATTTTTGCAAAAGTTTAGTAAAGTTGAAAAGATTTGAATTTCACAAGCTGTTGTGACTAACTATCATTTCAAGCACCTCAAAGCAGTCAGTGGATCCATCTGAAAAAAAAATACAGAATCAGATTAAAATACTCATATCTCTCTTCTGAAGACAGTACCATTTCCTTTTTTTTTCTCTGTGTGTAACTCCTTTAAGTTTTTTTTATTTCAACTTTTCGTATCTCGAAATAAAATTATTCTTTCCCCCTCTGTATTTATGCAACTCTAATATAAACTCCCGTTCCAATTTTCTCTCGCGAATTGTATGGAAAAAAAAGGATTCTATTCCATTATACTGTTGGAGACGGTGTGAGTTTTTTTTCCTCGTTCTTCATTTTTTTCCTACATTTTATTTCATTTTTTTTTCCTCTTTCAAGTCATGTACGATGAAAAGCAACATCGCACGCACTGCCTCTGCTATATCTTTGTTATGTGATTGAAATTGATTTTGTCGTATTCTCCAAAGATAGGGTAACATTAGAAATTTCGAGCAGCGCAGCAAACGCACCTCTGTCACTAAAAGTGACATTTGGAATTTAAATGACAGAATGGATTTGTTTAATCAGCATGTCTTTCAAGAGCAATCTAGGTGTAGTTCCTGATTATGTTGTAAGGATAACAAAGGATAAATATGATAAGCTAGATGTTGTATATATATTTTTTTTGGTATATAACAGCTCAGGACAAGATATGTTTTAAATTTTGTTGTAGTAGGATAGGAAGATAACAATTTATTTTAATATGATGATAAATTTAAGTTAGGTTTTATTACAGGGTGTCTGAGCTAAAGTTATCCAAAAATCATGACTTATTTTTACGGAACTACCCATGAGAATTTTTAAAAAATTATTTAAATAGAAAGAACATCTCACCAAGTTTTAATATCAATCATAGATTTCTATCATAGTATCATAGATTTCGATGTGTGCACCTTTTGTAGCACGACTAACGTCTAAATGGTAATCCAGTTCTCTCCAAGTGTTTCGTAGCATATCTGGCGTAATTAGACTTTTTTGCTTGAGGATTCATTAAATCAGTTTTGTATAAACCAAAAATTGAAACTGTGGATGAGTTTAAGAAGCGTATCATTCAAGCAATTCGTGTAATAACTCCTGATATGCTACGAAACACTTGGAGAGAACTGGATTACCATTTAGACGTTTGTCGTGCTTCAAAAGGTGCACATATCGAAATCTATGATACTATGATCGAAGTCTATGATTGATATTAAAACTTGGTAAGAAGCTCTTTCTATTTAAATATTTTTTTTAATTCTAATAGGTAGTTCTGTAAAAATAAGTCATGACTTCTGGATGCCTTTAACCCGTACACCCTGTATTATGTATCAATTGTTCTGAAAATATGGGGAAGATTCTAAAATTATATTTTCCTTTTTGTGGGAAAAGGAAAGTTCTGGAATTAAATAGAAACTTTTTTGTCGGATTAGAAATTTTTAAATTTTCCTCAGTTTAGCTTCAAATTTTTGAAAATACTATTTTCTCATTGGTTGAAATTAATTCAGTTTTATCGTCTTCCAGACTTTTTTATCCATGTATTTAGGAGTTTTCTCAGCATCAAAACTGATGCAGTGATCATTAAGCTGGACATATGTCCCCACAAATCTTACAAAATGGGAAATATAGTACATATATCTTGCACAGCTGTTTTTATTACTATGTAATCATAACTTATTTATTGTTAGGAGGTAGGACAGAGAGATATTGAATATAGTGGTCGGGTTTGAAGGAACTCATTCAGTAATTAACTAATTTAGCCATTCACTAATTTACAGTTTTGGTTGAAACTTCTATACATATACATGTCTAATAATTATGTATGGGAACATAATCAAGTTGTGTAAAAGCCCACAGGCAAAAACTTTGCTTTAATTTGACATAACTAACAATGGCTGCAAAGTTGTCCGTATTTTTAGCTTAGAACTTGAGCATCAGCTATTAATTTACAGTAATGATGGAATCTTGGGATAGTTTCTTGAAAAAGGTCTAGACGTTTTTGTAAGAAAATAAGTAAGAAACCTGTATGTGGTATAATATCTAAACTTGAAGTCAGTTGAATATCTTTTAGCTTCTTTTGTCATGACATAGTTGATTCTTAACAAAGATGACTGTTTTAGAAATTTTTATTTTAAGTCTCGCGATGAAACGCATTCATCTATAACTTTGTAATTTATAGATAATTAGTAAATTTGCGTAATTTCTGGTATCTTTCTTTGAGAACATGTTCGAAAATAATTTTCTTTATTTTCCCTTTGTAACTACAACATTTCAAAATAGCCAGGCTCGGTCAGGAATTGAACCAGCTTCTTTTGCTCGGGAGACTACCACTAACTGAATATTCGCGCTTCGCTATGAAGTGCATTCAAATTAAATACAAAGGTCAATGTATGCAATTAATGCCAATATATATATATATATATATATATATATATATATATATATATATATATATATATATATATATATATATATATATATATATATATATATATATACAGTGGAACCTCGCATAACTAGCATAATTCGTTCTAGAGTCTTACTCGTAATGCGAAACACTCGTTAAGCGAAACAATTTTTCCCATATAAATTAATGTAAAACACGATAATGCGTTCCATGCCAAAAAAATACTCAAAATTTTTTACATGTGACGTTTATTATTTAAAGAAAATTACATAAATTCTTCAGGAGCAAAATCATCCATATGTAGTTTATTATTTACGAATTTATGACACATATCTATTTTTTTACTAGAAAGCTATCTAGCGACATTTTTTTTTCTCGACGCTTCAAAATTTGCTGAAAATGTGTCACTGAATTGTCTTTGAATAAATTTATAGCCACCGTCTTATCAGGCATAGCCACCGTCTTATCAGGGTGATGCTTTGTAACTTGCGATGCAACAGTTTCCCATACTTTCATCATTTCTTTTATTGCGCCAGAAGATTGTTTCTTTGCTGTTTCTTCGTCCTTCTCCACTGACAAACTGTCCTCTACAACTGCTTGCTGTGCAAGACACTGCAATTCTATTAGCTGTTCGGTGGTCAGATCTTGGATGTGCTCTTCTACAAGCTCCTGAATATCATTGTTATCCTCCAGTCCCATGATATTTGCTTCTCGAAACATCCATGACTACCCTTAAATACTTATTTTTCGGCCGTTGATGATCCTGGTGACGTGAAGATCCGAGTGACGTGAAGAGGGGATTTACTTCCACGTCACTCGTTATGCAAAACGTTGCTCGTTAAGCGAGCCATTTTTTTACGATTTATTTTGCTCGTTATGCGAAATACTCGTTATGCGAGGTGCTCGTTAAGCGAGGTTCCACTGTATATATATATATATTTATATATATATATATATATATATATATATATATATATATATATATATATATATATATATATAAAGTCGTAATGGATATTTTTATGGACAAAATAATGTAGAAGAAAATATTCAAATTAAATCTAATAGAACGTACTAAAGAATATAGTACAGTTTGAGAAGCATTTCTTTTACTGTATTTTAAATTTTTTTTCGATAATATCCGATCGTCTGCCGCATTAGCAAGAAAAAAAATATTTTTTTGTCTATTTCGTTGTTATGCACGTGACGATAAATTGATTTAAAGTGCCAGAAAAAAGAATCATGTGATCAGAATTTAATAAATTAAATTCTAAAAGGTAATCTTTAAAAATTCCCCAAAAATCAGAAAATGAAGTTAACGATTCAAAAAAGATTTCATTTTAAAGGAATTTTTATGATCTTTCTCGTGATATAAATTTTATAACACTCAGGTTATTATTTTAAATGCAAACTTTAAAGAATTTTACAAAAACAGCTTAAAAGTTTAATTTTAAAAAATCTAAGAAGAATTTCTAAAAAATCTAAAGAAGAATTTCTAAAAATTAATGCACCCCTACATTATAAGAAGAATCGCCATGCAAAATTTCAGCCCTTTAGGTTCAGCGGTTTGGTCTCTGCGTTATCTGTCAGTCAGTCAGTCAGTCAATCAGTCAGTGAGTTACGGGACTCTTTTATATATATAGATTACGGCAGACAGCCATTGCCACAATCTCTCTCGATGAAGTTTGTGATCTCTCCCAGCAGAGCGACTGGAAGCTAAGATTTCGGGCTTGAATCACATTTTCTGTGGGTGTCATTGAAACGATTTGAACTAAAAAAAAAGGGTTACTTTTTCATTCTTCTGTAAAGTAAGGTAACAGACTAAAGTTTTTAAATCAAATTAATAAAATTTAGTGAGTTTTTATAGGAAGCAGATATAAGAATTTAATTGTATTTTGGCTAGAATGTAATTATCTTCTAATGTTTTTCTGAATTCACAGATTATATATATATATATATATATATATATATATATATATATATATATATATATATATATATATATATATATATATATATATATATATATGTATATATATATATATAATATATAATATATAATATATAATATATAAATACAATGCCATAACTAGCCATTAATGTGCCATGGGCAAGAATTTGCATTTGGGCTCCTTAAATAATTAGGTTTGGGAAAATAATAAAACAAATACAGCATTTTGAGCCCCCCTTCCTAGTGACCTCTGGGCGGGTGCCCCTATTGCCCCTGCCTAGTTACAGCACTGTACGTGTATATATATATATATATATATATATATATATATATATATATGTATGTATGTATAAAGTGTTCTTTTCTTAGAGCATAGTGTATTTGTTTGTTGTGTAAGTGTGAACATACCCATGTGTCGACTAGCTATGATATCTGCAATGATAATGACGCGATCATGGGATTGTCCTTCAGTTAGAGGTTCTGCCTGCGGTCTTCAAGCCTTAGTGGCAGATTTTTAGGCATCACTTTACGACTTGGATCAAAAAAAGTTGACCACTTGGTTTATGATACAGCTCCTGGAAAATGGAATTGTTAACGAAATCAATCACATCTAAAATGCTATCCAAAACTCAAGCTAGTCGTGTCAGAGAGTGATAGGTGATATATGATTAATTTCAAATTTTTAAAGTGCCTCATATCAACGAGTATTTAAGTTCGTGGGATTAATTATTAGAGCGTGTTATAAAAGAGGGAAAAGATAAAAACTTCTTTACTCGTAAACAATTTCATCAATTTAGCATTTGTTATCGGATTCCTAGCCAGTTCCTGTTAGAAGGATGTAAAATACTATTAAAACATGAAAATATTTCTTAAATTCTATAAAATTTGTAATTCACTTATTAAATTAGATTATTAGATAATTATTAAATAAGTTCATAATTTTTTTAGGATTACGTAGTTTACCTGAATCTCTCCAATATATTCATACTTACTTAATTTAAATGTCCATTTTTTTCTGACAAACTCTCAATACTCATTTCATGAATAACTGTGAAAGCCAAATAACGTAAATATTTTCTCCAAATATATCTTTTCTTTCAAGCTTTGCATCAAAGGAAATTATGGTAACTTTTCCACCACTCAAAGAATCACTAGATATGTTAGAAACTCATTATCGGCGTTAATGTACTGGACATCCCTTTTTCAAAATACTTTTTTTTCAGTCCCATCAAAGTTTTAAAACACGGGGAATACTTTCGTTGCTTTGAAATCTAAAAATATAAATTTGTAAAATTTTGAATAGTCTTTACATATGCGAAGAGCTCAATACATATGCAAAGTTTAAAAATCTCACTCTTCTATACCATTATGATGAATAATCTTCTTTTTTTATTCGTGCTTCAGTTTTCAAACCTTCTCAAGAAAATTTTCGGTTATTTCATTACTCTGAGAAAGGCTGAATATGTTATTTCATTTTGACTCCATACGACACGAAATTAAGTTGTCTGAAGCGTCCTCCCATTTTGTCTGTTGAATTGCTTTCGTCGTATTTCAGAAGGAAAGATGTTTTTTCCCCCCTTCTTCAGGAAGTAGTAGTCTTTAAAGCAGAAATAGTCACCACTCCATTCCTTTACCCTTTTGAAAACTTTCTCTAAACTTCATCGCATGAAGAAATCAAATGAAATATTTATGTACGTAAAATAAAATAATTGCTCTTGACATATATGTTTATTTTTGCTAATACTCATGTATTAGCCGTAAACATCTTCTCGCCTAAAGATTTTTTTTAGTTTCGCTTTTCTCTGTAAAGGAGTCCTATTTTAAGTGATAATTTATTGAGAATCTTGTTATTTCTTGGTCTTCATTTAATTTTATTCGTACTATTTCTTAACATTCATGTAAAGTGAAGTAGCCTATTGCAGAAAACCGACGTTAGCATGATCCTCTATCTTTTAGTTTAGATAAGTTTATTTTTCCAACTTCCTCTATTCCTAAACTATATATATATATATATCGTAGATACGTACACGTATCGTATACGTATCGTATACACGTAGATATATATATATATATATATATATATATATATATATATATATATATGTGTGTGTGTGTGTGTGTGTGTGTGTGTGTGTGTTTGTTTAAAGTATTTCTGATTTTGTTTCCTATGAAAATTCTATAATTCTAGGAACAATTTCATTTCTTAATTTACTGTGCAGATGTTGTCCTTGAATTTTCAGTTCTTACAGATAAAACCGTGACTTAGAAACGTACATATCTTTAAAAGATGATAGTAACACGTAGATCATTCGCGATAAGGATGAAAGTCACAGACATTTCAAATGCACCGTTCAAGAGGCATATAGTATAAATCCATAAGCGAAAGCACAAATTCATAAAACTGAATTTTGCATACTCTTGTTTTCTGATTTCTGAACTAGAGGAAAGAGAAATTCAAAATGCTGAGTTGATTAATAATTTCTGTATTTCGAATGTAAGAAAAAAGAAGCAAGAAACACATGCAAAAAGCAAGATAAACTGATTTATGAACTAGTAGTTTCATTTATTTGACAGAAGCATTTATTATGACTCAACTTAACACTGTTCATTTAAAAAATTAGATATTCCTACCCTAAAACAGCTGGGAATAAATATTATAATGAAAAAATTATGTATGTTTTATTACAGTGAAAATATATCGCAAAATATTGCATTTAATTCTGCAATATTAAAATATAGACCGGGTTCTGGTAAATATCCAAAATATCACTAAAATAAACAAAAAGCACAAAACACTTCTAGTATATAATTTTTTTTTAAATTAATCATCATTTCACGTAAGTATACAGTGTTATTTTTCCATAAGGTCAGGAAATGAAAACATAGTGTAACAATAAGAAGAGGCAATTTCGTTCATCTACAGCCCCTTATGTTGAGTTTGTTGTGTACAATTTAATTCGGATACTAAATTTTTAAAGTTATTAATCATCAAAGTTATGTGGACGGCGGTTTTTTTACTACTTCATTACAACCTGGATATATATTTAAATTTCACAGCTCCTGTAATCTAATCACCACTCTCTGGTCTCTTGTGCTAGTCATGTTGCAAATAACATTCTTAACTGATGTAATCGTACCATTGCTCTTGCATTTTATTGAAGAATCGTTCTCTTCCCAAATGTGTGAATTTTATTGAATAGTATAATGTTAAAATATGTCAATGATTTTTTGAGTCATTCTTGTTTTTAGTGGGTATTATTATTTTTCTATGAATTATAGCATTCACACAGCAAGCAAAAATTTCGACCCGTTTTAAAATGACGTCGTTGTGCCGTTTATTTCCAGAATATGTCATTGAATGTCGTTTCTGAGCACACATGTATATATAAAAATAATTATATATATATATATATATATATATATATATATATATATATATATATATATATATATATTTATTTATTTATTTATTTCAAAGTTAAGGCCCAGTATGCCGATATGAAGTTAATAGGCATCAAAAAGTAAACTTGTGAAACACTTAATCTTTAAAATTTCTGAGAAACATTGATGATTCTCAAATTTATATTTCCAAAGAGCAAAAAACTTTTAAAACTTTTTTAAAAAGACAGCAGAATGTTTCTTAGTGCTCGCAAAGCATATCACAAAATATATTCCAGACTTTTTAGCTATTTCATTATTCAAAGCAACCCGGGAATGTATTCTGTTTGATACTTCGTACAAGACAAAATTAAGTTGTCTCGTGTGCTTCCTGCTTCCCATTTCCTCTTTTGAGTTGCTTTCATCATATTTCAAAGGGAATTTTTTTCTTCTCTTCGTCTACTTTGGTGTTTAGTCTCTGTCATGAAATTATTACCCTATCTAACTTTCCTTTTCGAAGCTTTTGATGAATATTCTCGAATGAGGGAAACACGTAAGCATTTCTTTCGCATCGAACAGAAAAGGAAAAATGGTTTTAGTTCTCTTTGTGCGGGTAACTGATTTATTTGTTCATTAAATCATAGGGTAACGTTTCGCGATGGAAACATATTTCCTGTTGTAAGCAAGATGGTTGATTTTATCAAAAACTTCAGGATTAAATTTTTTTTCGAACAAATATTACAGATCTTAGATTCTGGTTTGCTAATAATTGAAACGATCATTTTGAAAAGAAGTCATCTCCACTTTTCTCCAACTTTCCTGGTGGCCCCCCCAATTTTCAACAAATATTAACAAATTATATTTTACACCAGGATTTATGCCTTATAAACATAATAAATGCTAAATTTAGTCTAACTAATAATGCATGAATGCGAGTTATAGTTATTTTTTTCCTTCTCTTGAAAAATTTTGCAAAATGGCCCCTTTTCAAAATGACCGATTCAATTTGTAACGAGTGAAAATGACTTAATCATTGACTATACATACCTTGCGTAGTCAGAGCTATATCTACTAGTGAACGTTGGGGCTTTCAAAAACATTCATCGGTTAAAAATATTTACGAATTCTATACTTACCAGTGAACCCTGTTACCTGAAAAAAATATATATTTTTAAAAATTTATGAGGCTTAAATTTATTGTCCAAAATAATGCTCATTGGCCTAAATATTAGTCACGATTACGAACTCTGAAAATTCCCATGTGTCTTACACTGTAAGACTTATGAGAGATATAGAATAGGGAAATCAAACTTCATTCCAATTCAAACTTTATGTAATGGGTTTTTGATGTTATGAAAGCACGAAATTTTCAGTCATTAATTTGTTCGTGTAATACAAGATCATAGGAATAGTTTAATGAATAAAATAGATATTGCTTGTTCATTTATACTGTTTATATTTTAACTTACACCTCTCTTATAAAATACTAGAAAATATTTTCAAATATAAAATGAATGTAACATTAAAGTAAATTTCCCAGAACCTCAGGGGCATAAGTCTAAAATTGAACAAATAAACAATAACATGACTGTAAAATATGTCAGCATAACGTTTGAAGACATACTACGAATTTTGGCAGTCAAACAGATAGAGCAGCATCTTTTATTTTTTATTTTGAGATTCTTAGAGTTATTGTAGCCATGTATTTACATGAATACAATAACTCTAAGAAACTCAAAATCAAAAATGTTTGCAATAATAACATACATAACAAACTGAATTTGTAATTTTACTTTTCTTTCCACGAGCACGATTTATTTTAGTAATATTTCCATATAACATTTAAAATTTTCTATAGTAAGAAGAAATTGTATAAACCTGATCACTCGAGGAATTTTATTAAATTTATACTTATATTTCATTCTTTGAGGATTTTGAAAGGAAAACTATAATTATTTCCCATTTAAAGTTTCCCCTATGAGTATGTATACATTTTATTAGACTGGCGTTTTATATTTTAACACAGTTCATAATGGCTTATCATAGCTTCTCCAGACTTGTTTTATTCTGATAATTTTTACAGTTTTTATTAATGCATCTTTGCATCGATAAAAGCATAAACATTTTGAACTTAATGTAGTGTTTACTTAAGACATAAATATTTCAGTTACTTCAGTGCAGAGTTAATTCAGTTCTGCATTGAAGAAGAATAGGAAGTTCTTTTCGCAAGCAGAGCTAAAAAAAAAGACAAAATGAAGAGAACGTATTCTTCTCTTGAAGACATTTTTCCCTTGCCAATTTTCCAAGACATGTTTGAAACTCTAAAAATTTTTCCATTTCCCGTTCCAGGCATTTTCTAAATGAAATCTGATTCTTGTGGTTACCTTTATCTCGTTTATTTTCAAAAAATATTTTAACTAGCAAAATAAACTTTCACAATTTTAATAGTTTCATAGAATTTCAACTTTTAATATTCGTATTTGCAATATAAAATCATTTCAGGGAAAGTATTATTTATATTACATTGAATTTTATTTAAACGTATAGCTTTATTTAAACTATTCATATTTTTGTCAATATTTATAATGAATTTCCATTTCGAATATTTTATTTAAAGTCATTCCTCTCCATTATTAATCTTTACATTTTTTCTTCTGTATTTATTCTCACTCGAGTTCTGGGATAACAAATATTTCATATTTTTTTGTTTATGTTTTACGCACAAATTTAAGCCAATCATCAGATCTTCAAAATTTTGAATGCATATTTCTTTTTATGTATGGTTCTGAAATGAATTTCAGGAAAACGATAAATGATTACATATAATATACTAGCTGAATACCCATGCATCGCTAGTATATTATATGTAATCATTACTAGCGATGATTACATATAATATACTAGCGATGTACATGATACATTTTAGGATAATTACAGTGAAAAAATAATGAAATTGCATTTTAAGAGGATTAAATTCTTAATTAATTTGAGTTAAATTCTTTAAAAACTTCCATCTCAATTAGTCTAGTGGTTAAATTTTATCTTTTAATGTATTTTAATATTTTTTGTCAATTTATTTCGTTGTTATGCACGTGAAGCAAAATTAATTTAAAGTATCACAAAAAGAAAATAAATCTCGTGATCAGCATTTAATAAATTAAATTCTAAAAATTAATCTTTAAAAATTCACCAAAAATCAGAAAATGAAGGTAAAGATTCAAAAAAGATTTCATTTTAAAGGAATTTTTATGATCTTTCTTGTGATGCAAATTTTATAACCCTCAGATTATTATTTTAAATGCAAACTTAAAAGAATGCTACAAAACAGTTTAAAAATTTAATTCAAAAAAATCTAAAGCATCCCTACACTATAAGAACAATCGCCATGCGAAATTTCAGCCCTTTAGGTGCAGTGGTTTGGGGTTCTGTGCATTATCTGTCCGTCTGTCAGTCACTGAACTGCTTTATATATATAGATTTAGATGTATATCTTTACTTAATTAACTTTTTTAAACTATTAGGCTGTCTAAAAATTTAACATTCAATAATAGTTACCTTCTAATCATGAGGTAACAGTAAATTAATATCCAAATTGAACTTGACAGTACATAACTTCATGTTTTATAGATAGCAGACGGTGTTCACAATGCTTAGACCTAAGCAGGTTTCACATTAAGAAGTTGAAGAACGACTTTGTTTAATGTGATTTTGTTTTTCCAACGCGGCAGGCTTTACCTTAACGGCATCCACCCATCCTCTTTGTAACATTTTGGGGCTATTTTTTTTCTTTTTTATGAGAACACCATATAAGTGAAGAAGATTGCTCCCTATGAAGGGACAGAACATGAACGTCCATAGCTTAGTCGCGATTCGAACGCATGTCCACTCCGGGGAATCTCGTGACGCTAACCAGTCAAATGCAATTTAGCTCATCTTTTTTTTTTTTGTTCTACGATTTTATAGCTAATGGAGTTAATGTTGCTGAAGTATATGCTTGGAGTGATTTATATGGTAATGAGAGTTTTCATTAAAAATAGTTTAGAAAGTTTGTTTTCATTCACCCGTAATAAAATCATAAATTTTCAATAATCGATGCCAAAAAAAATGTCCAACTCAGTAAAGTTTTCAAAAGAATTAAGTGGCAATATAGAATTTTATCAATAACATGCCCAGCATGATACTGTCAACAACACTCTTGGATTGTTTTTTTCAGGGTCTGATTTCCTCCACCGTGTTTCACCGTGGTATATACCTTTTTATATCTTACCGTTAACATATTTTTTAATTAAATTTTATATAAAATCATTTTTATTACCTTATATATGATCATTTATATCACCTTATATATCATCCCTTTATGTATATAATTTTTATCATGTTTACACACCATTTTATTCTCTTTTTACTGAATTTGTACGTCTTGTATTATTGAAAAGTGTTGGTTTTAAACCTATTATTTTGCCGTTGGTTTGTGTTTACATATATAATCCTTTTCGGCTCTAGTATTGTGCTTGGCGCTTTATGTCCTACCGTAGACCTTGCGCCATAAACCTCAACCGACCAACCTCCACCGTGTTTTACATCTTGAGGTGGCCGGACGATGGCTGAATGGCTAGAGCGGAGTCTGTGGGTTCGAATCCCACTGTTGGCATGGATGTTTGTAGCCGTTCGGTATCGGCTTTAAGCAGTAGGTTCTGATCTATTTAGCCCTCTTATAGTGAAAAATATGACCGTAGCGCTCTAAACCAAACCACAACTTGAGGCCATGTTTTTCCATTTTTAGTTGTATTAAGTGTGTTTTGACATAAGTATCACTTTCACTGTCCGAATATCTGACAATGAAACTTACAATGAACATCTAATCAATTTTGAGTAAACTCATTAAGTCTAAAACAAAATAGAGAAGATTATTTTTTTTAGTTTTAAAACGTCCAAATATTGAAAATCTCCATAGAAAATTCGAATTTGTAATTTTTTCCAAGTACCAAATCCTTCTTTATTATGTACTATTGAAACTGTGAAAGGTTGTCGTAATGTTTTTAAACGTTTTATTTAAAATGTCAGTAGATCCATTTCTTTACGTTGTACATTATTCAGTGAGTACCTCTAACTTATTAAATGCTGAACGATTCCTTACACTGCAATATTACATACACATCTTGGACGATGTGTATTAAATAAATAAAGCTGTTTCCCTAACGTGATATTTTTCCTTTTTTTCTATAGTAGATTCATATTTACTGCTTCAAATTGGATCTATCTGTTGTCTGAAAACCAATTCGCTAGCAGCACGTTTGAAGCATTGAGCTGGGTAAAAAACTAATATCAAATTACATACGAGAACTACGAATTGGGGTTGCATTTAATGTTGCTGCCTAGTATTTATTACACAATTCAGTGAATCATATCATCTTTAAGAGGAAAAGTTATTGAAAGTTATTCTATTGGAGAGATTTTATCGGATTAAGGAATTTTCTTATAAAACCCATAGGATTTTTTTTGTGCTTTCTGACGATTACAACACGATTTCCAAATCCACTTCAGTTTCGTAAAATAAGAGAAATTTTGATCTATCTCCTTTAAACTACCTTTTATTCTAAATATTCAAATTATCTTCTAGGGTAATGGTACCAAACTGGTAGTGCGCGAGAGCACTTGAGGTGGTACACAGAAGGATCCAATAATAATAACTACACTGGGCTGGTTACATGCCTGTACGCCTTGACATAGAAGTTCCAACAGGAAATAAGCATAAACGACAGCAAGTCTGTCATTAAGCCACCTGAAAAAGACATGGGAAATGGTATTTGCCACTTGTTAATAGCAATTACATATAAACAGCTTTTTCTAGTTTTATGGATTCATTTTCTGCATTATGTTTAATTTATACTGAAATACATTTTGTAAAGCTATTGATATGTATAGAATTTATTTGACCCCTCAAGACGTTATAACATAACCAATGGTATGCCACTATCCTATAAAGTTTTTAGGTGGCACTGAAGCATAAGAAGGTTGGAAATCACCCCTCTAGAGTTTTAAAGACACCAAGCTGTTTTGGACAGTTAAAATTACAGCTAAGCTATCAGCGTAAAGTTCTAATTTTTATCTCAAATAGGAATGATATATATATATATATATATATATATATATATATATATACAGGGCTCGATTTGAGACGGAATGCACCGGAACGGCATTCCGGTACCTCTATTTAGGAAAAAAAATATGATAGTTAAAGACATTTATTTAATCACATATTAATCTGTTTTTAGTGAGTGGGCCTGGCCTATTATATATATATATATATAAATTATACACACACACACATACAAACACACACACACACACACACACACACACACACACACATATATATATATATATATATATATATATATATATATATATATATATATAATATGGAATCCCCCCAGGAAGGTTACAGTTCCGGCACCTCTATTTCTAGAAATCGAGCACTGTGTATATATGTATACAAAAATCAAAATGTGCTTTCGTTCACAATAGAGATTAATGTTATCATACAATCAAAAATATATAAATATATTTCTTTGTAAACTTCCTTACATGCATATATTTCTAAGAAGATTATATTTGCAGCATAAATTTAGAACGCCACATCAATTTACAAGAAGGAACATTTCTCTTTTCATTCAATGGAGAGCTCCATTGCATCCCTTGAATTGAGCCGGCATTTCAAAATTGAGGAAAAGAAACAGAGGGGTGGAGAAGGGGTGATTCTTTTGGCCTTGTATATATTCCTTCCTTCGACGTACAAAAGAGCGTCTCACTCTTCTTTGAAACGGACAAAAGCAGTGGCTAAGAAAAAAAAATAGATCCCGAGTGTACTAGACGGCTTTATGGAACTATTTAGTATACATATGCTTGAAATAACTTATAGAGAGTATGTCCTACTGCGTGAAGGATCGAACGAAATATATATCAAATGCTCAAAAAAAGCTAGTAAAGTTTTCTGTATTATACTTATGTAGTATAAAAAGGATTTTAGGAGAGTGTATAATCATAAAAATCTTCTAGAAAGGAAGGTATGCAGCATAAAAGGTATTCTATTAATTAGATTTACTCAACTTGCATTCTTAAAATAAACTCAATTTTAGCACTTAGTTAATGATTGTAAATATAATTTTTATAGACATGAATAGGATTTTGACCGTAATTTGATAAAGATATAACAGAAAATTATTGAACCAAACAATCTCACTTTGGTTACTTTTTAAATTTTAGTCTAGTTGCTGATTTAAGGAAATTAATTAAAGTCATTATTCGTATAGTAAAATAAGTTGATCGCTAGATCAACAGCACTTGAATATCATTTAGGTGATCTGTTTTCTATTTCAGTGAGGTAAAGGGAGGTTTTTTTTCCCTAATATCTATACGTTTCGTGAATATAAATATTAAATACGAGAAAATATATCATTAATATATCCTTGAAATGTCGTGTACAGATAGTGTTTCCTTATAAATAGTGTAGAAAAGTAAATGATCTAACAAGAATAAATCTCAAACTGCATGAATTGAAAAAGAAATTAGAAAATATGCATGTTACATATATTAACTTTACATGTTGGCAATCGGTAAAAAGTATTTTAAGGAGAACATACTTTTTGAGTATTATAAAAGTAGATTGTACCAAAAACCTCGTATTTTAATGCCAAAATACACTTTAGTAGTATATTTGATGAAGCTTAATTAAGTCACTCAGCTGAATATTTTAAAACTTAACATTTCTGGCGATAGCAGGAGATAGTGCCGATAACAGATAAAAATTGCACCAAGTAAAACTTATCATCTAATGTTCAATTTTTATCAAAATATTGATTTTAAATTATTTTTTCAAGAAGTTACTCATTTTATTAAAAAAACGTTATTTGATCAAGAACCTTCCTTTATGTGACATGTTTGCCATTGAAAATCTTACCGTTAGGTAATACTTAATATTTATAAATATTCTATGAAAACGATTTACAAAATTACGGGATAAAATAATTGCTATTTCTATAAAACTTGTAATTTTTGACTTATACCGTAGAAAATATAATACACACCGACTTATATATTACTCGCATCTTTTTCTTTTTTGAGAATTTTAAGTTTTATGAGGGAATTTAAAACAAAAGGACTACATAAATTTACCTAGGAAAATATACTTCTCATCTCCACTGAAAAAAACAAACTTTTCGACAGCGCCTCTATTGAGCTGGTATTTCAAATAACACAGTGAGAAACAGTGGGGTGAGAAGACGAGAGCTTTTGATTTCATATGCTGTTCCCCTTCTCCTTCAGCATACAAAGAAACGTCACACTCTTCTTTGAGCTACGACGAAAGCAATTTCTAGGACAAAATGGAGCCCAAGCGTACCATAGTACCTTACACGTCGGCAAACATAGAGTTGAAATAACCTATAGAGAGTGTTTTGCTTCCCAGAAATAATGGTCGAGCAAAAGTGTTTCTGGAATCAATTGGAAAGAAGAAAACTGAAAAACCAAACACGGTGTATTTGAATTTGCATTAAATATCTCTAGTTATGTCTAAGGTAGAAGAATTAACTCCACTATTTTAAATTTTTACTCGGAAGATATGGCTTTATAAGTGGAATCGAATGCAAATGTCTAATGAAAAGTGTATGAGAATATTGAAAATTATTTTCTGAATTTAGTTAATTAATCAATAAACTAAAGTCCGTTTTTAATATCAGCGATTATAAAATTATATCAAAAGATTATTTGGCTACGATTAAAACTTATGTATTATCAGAAAGATTGCTCGGAACACGCTATAACCACTGGGCGCTTTTGAAATATATAGATCTCCACTCTACTCAAAAGCCATAGACCAAATTGACTATTGCCCTCATTATGGGCTCCTTAGCATAGCATAGCCGATAAGTATGACAGAGGAAAATAATTCGAAAAGTGGAATCCCCCTCAATTTTTACTGGGGACTGAAAATGTGCTGTCAGTCTATCCCACAAAGTAAAGAACTGGCGTCATCTTAAAATTGAGGTGCACGCTTAAGATTGCTTGAGGAGGAAAAAATTAAAAGAAACATACATTAACGTAAGGGGTCACAAAGATGTTGGTTGTGCCATGCTTACGAGCCCATAGTAATGTCCAAGACCTATGGCAGCAGAATAAGCTGAAGAAGTATATATTTGCCTCTTATTGAGTTTGCTTCATTCAAAGTTTTCAGCTTCAAGTATTTTAAATTTTTCTACTCTATTCGTTAGTTCTTTCATTTTGTGGCTGGTTTGACAGCCCCTCGTCAATCTTAAGTGAATAATTAGAGAAATTTCATTTTTAGAAATTTTTTTCTACAGTGTATTCGCTGGCTATGCAATTCTGGGGAATCCCTAGCGAGGTCAATACTTAGTCAATACCCATGACTGTTGAATACGTTGAGGATTCATATCTATGGTATTTATGTTTCAAAATTGCATACCATTTTTATAGTACGTGGTCGATTTTATTTAACTGTACTTGGAACCTGAATGCTGGTTCGTAACTGTGAAAAAAATCCGTCAGAATAAGGGAAGAAAAGAGGCAGAAGATATTTCCTAATTTCAGTCCAATTATGCGTCGATGAGCCGACTCGCTATGGAACTTCATGGAATGACGCTTGTCGATTATCTCTAACGATGTGGAGAGATCAATCAATAATAGCGATAGTTCATACAATAAACTGATTTTTGAAACTTTCTATCGAGGAATTTAATCAAGAAGGTATGATAAAAGTCACAGCTCCGATAATACTGAAAAGAGCCATTTTGTAAAGATCTAATGACCGAGTCAGAATATTTCAAAAATAGCAATGATATTGGTGGTTATACGGGTTGAATACTTACAAATAGAGGAGTAAGAAGGATAGAAACATGAAACGCAGACCAAGTTTTATACAGACTCGAGGCTCATGGAAAAATCCAAATTATCCTACAGAGAAATAACAACAAAAACACTCCTGTAAAACAGATCATAGCTCCTGTAAAACAGATCAAAGCTGTGAAAGTAGTGACATTTATAATAAGTGCAGACTAGACACATATATAACAGGCTTACGGAACAATGTGTCATAGCACATAACCCCACAAGTCTGTTAAATGTATGGGTCTACGCGTAAGAGCACCCATCTGAATAACTACCTATCGAAGTAAGTTAAAACCTATTTATAAGTTACTAAAATAAATATGATTATAAAAGTTAATATGAATTTATTCTTTAATGTGCATTTATCATATTTTGTAAATATGTGTACAACGAATTAATCTATTCCGATGCCACGATTACAGCCTTTTTCCTTCATTAGTTTCCAAACGTTAGAAATTTTTTCTTCTTTTTTTAAATGATGTAAACAATTGTTCCTAGAGTCGAACCCAGACGCATCTGATTTCCGAACAAAAAAGAGGACCATTTTACCTCTTGACCATTTCATTATATACACTGAAAGCTTTAGAACGTTCAAAAATGAGTTTCAAATTCATTATAAAACATTTTTTATTATTTTACTATGACTTTTAATTTATTTTAGCATGCTAAAATTTAGCGAAAAGAAATTACTATACTGGCATCGATCCCACTCTTTTAAATTCCTCTATTTTTTACTTTGAAAATGGTGAATTTTTCGAAAGATATATATAGTATATATATATATATATATATATATATATATATATATGTGTGTGTGTGTGTGTGTGTGTGTGTGTGTAAATACTTTATCTCCTTTTCTTTAAAATCAAAGAAAATGCTTTCTCCATCTTTATTAAACCATAAATTCTGCTCTCTTGTCATCTAAAAATAGAAAGTATATAAAAGCAGAATATGTTTAGAATGTACAATCGCAACAGTTTTTATTTATATTTCTTCGCATATGGTAGTTTATTTTTTTTCGAGAAAATTAAACTTAGTTCGCATTTGAAAGAAGCTATGAATTTCTATGAATTTCCGTATTTATGAATTGTGACAATAGTAGTTTAATAAATGGTTATTTTCGGAAGAAATGAGTACGGAGGAATTTCTTATTACGAGTTTCGGGCTGTAAAATTTACCATTTTTGATCCTTGTCATGATATTTCGAAATAAGCTAAATATATATTTTCCCCATCAAATTGATGAATAAGCAATATAAATGCGTTTGCTTTTGAGCCATTTAATGGTTCATGAGATAAATTCCTCTTTCCTACATAAGGAAATATATCTGCATAATGCGTTAGATCATGTATGCTCTTTTGAAATAGGCACAAATCTCTATTGTACGGTATTCTGCATAAAGTGTCAGAAAGGAAGATATGTGCGTATCAGTGCGTATTAATCGGTCTATAATTATTCAACTGTTTCATTTTTTAACCGCTCTCTTTAAATTTTGGAAGATTTTTTTTATTAATGAATTTGAACAAAGATGTTCGACTTGTTTAAAATTTTAGAAAATTGGCACAGCACTGGTCTGTTAATTGAAGTTAAAGAAACTTTTTTCTAGAAAACAGTATCAGAATGAAAGGAACTGGTCGGATCTCTCTGCACAATTACATACCATACATAATTACTTTTTATGTTTTTTCTTGTTATAAAGGAAGGCATATTCTTTTATACAATTCGAGTATTATGCATAATTTCCATCTTTCCGTTCTCACTTTTTTCACTTTTCTTATATACATAACTGGGAAATTTCATGGCACTGTTAGCTCTAGATGCAGTGTATCCCGATTTAAGGTGGTCCGGGACACATTTAAATTTTTTTTTTATTTATTGAGTTAAAATTTTGAATTTTTTTGTGATGATCAACCATATAATTTGTAAACAAAATCATATCATAAAATTTCTCAAGAAGTTTTTTAGAAATTTTGAAATTTAAAATTTTTAATAAAAGTGGGGTAATTTAAAATCTTTATAACTCGAAATATGTGTCGAATTTCAATTTTTTTCCCTTTAATTAAACAGAAATAAACAAGTTTTAATTTTAATTCAGCCTTTTTTTTGACATATTAATTTTTAAAGAAATTAAAAATATTTAGATAAAAAAAAATACAAAAAAAAATTACGTAACTTATATTTTGAAAATCATATTTTCTAAAGTAAATATTTTTTCAAATTTGCTGAATCAAAATTAAAGTAAAATAGTTGAAAAAGACATGTTCCAAGTTTCAGCTATTTATATTTAACGGTTCTTGACTTATAACAATTTAAAGACGAGAAATGGGGAAAAAACTATCATGCAGAAAAACGCACTTACAGGTTTAAACAACAATTGGCTACTATTAGAATGTTGCAAAAAAAATAATAATTTTTCCCGTTCTAATTAAGATAGAAACATGCATTAAACGTCTTTTTAAGCGTAAAGGAACAAAAAAAATTTAATGCAATAAAAAAAATTTCGAAAATTCGAACAATTTTGTGTCCTGGATCCCCTCAATAATTTTCTAGTCCCAACTGAATAACGTAGAACTTCCTCACTTAGATGAGTTGGGATTTAGTGATTAGGAACATATTTCATTCAACTGGTTTTTAATTGAAGCTGCAGGAATGTTTTCTAGAAAACAATATCCGAAAGAAATAAGTTGGTCGTATCTTTCTGTACCATCTTCCGGTGCCAAGCAGTTGTTTTCTAAATATGTTCATGGTATAAGGATTGGTATTTGTTGTACAGTTTCGATTTCATGCATAAATCCCTTCATTCTGTTCTCACATTTTATTTTTCACTATACAGGGAACTACAAAGAATCTTTACTACAAAAGAATCTTTCAATTTCAAAACCCGATTTATTCAAAAGTATTATACTTACAAATATGATTGATTTATGAAAATAACCACAAAATATTCAAGTTTTATGCTCACTCTACAAATGTTCTATGTGTGCCCCCTTGGTCACTAGTGCAGCCACGCTACCTGGTGTACACACTTGAAATAGTGCTGCCACGCTACCTGGTGTACACACTTGAAATAGTGCTGCCACGCCACCGGGTGGCTTTGTACACCAGGTGGCGTGGCAGCACTAGTTCAGTATCTTTCAGTTATCCTAACGAGTTCAGTTCAGTCTCTCCCGAAATGGAGTCAAAGCGAGAAAAGAGTTTCTGCGTCCTAGAATACGTTAAATGTTCGTCTGTTGTAGGAGTACAACGTTCTTTCAGAAGTTTCAACGTTCATTCGTAGAGTGAGCATAAAACTTGAATATTTTGTGGTTATTTTCATATATCAATCATATTTGTAAGTATAATGCTTTTGAATAAATCGGGTTTTGAAAATGAATGCTTCTTTTGTAGTAACCCTGTACATAATGGGTAAATATCATGGCACTCTCAGATCTAGCTACAGTGCATTACGATTTAGTAAGGGCTTTAGGTAGCCTTGTGGTAGCGCGTCGGCTTTCTGTGTTGAGCGTGCTCGGATACGAATCCCGACAAGCGCCATTAAATACCTCCATGTGTAGGCCGGATATGGGCACTTTAAATCTGTAGATCGGAAACTCCCTCTATGATGTCAGAGAGAGTGGGAGAGGGTACTATCCCCTCAGATGACGCCCCTGTGGGTGCTCGGTCAAAATTGCGGTGGCACCTGGCTAAATCGGACTCAGACCCTTGTGGTGACATCATTAACCGGAGCCGCAGCCCTCTATCCGTTAGCCTATATGGACCTGGTATCAAATAATTCCGGCCAGGGGACACCAGAAACAACAACAACAACATGATTTAATAATTGCCCAGTCGAATTGCGGAGAACTTTCTAGGGAATTATTCTCACTTATGTGTATTGTGGTTTATGGATTGCGAACATTCTCATTCACGAGTTTTTTTTTATATGAATTCATTTATTATTGATTCATTTTATGCGAGCTTAGTCCCTATTATTTGATTTTTACTTTGACACAATTGCATTTAAGGGTACAGTGGACTTTCAAAATTGTGAAATTTGTCCAAAAATTCGATTTTTTTTATTTTATTGAATTGTGAAACTACGGACGAGTAGGAATGTGGTGCAAAAAGAATTTTTAATTTCTGTGATTACTTTCCTAGTTATAGGCATTTGTATTTAATTTAGATATTATGTGGTTACTAATAGCAATAACTTTAAATGTGTTTTTCTCAAAATAAAAATTTTCATGTCATATGAATATTCAAACTGCTCCAGGCGCATTTCTAATTATCGTATTGCTTTGAAATTTAAGTTTTATATACTTAACTGTATATCAAATAAATCTTATTGAAAAGAGTTATGCTTCGTAGCTCAGAATTTCTAAATTTTGAACTTGAAAAGATGATTTATAGGTATTTTGCGTAATAAAAAGGATGTTTTCACTATTATTATTTTTTTTCTCTTTATATCTTTAATGAATGCTTAAAATAAGCAATAAGTTTCATTGTTAGTTCTATAAGGTATCCTGTAAATAAAAATTACCTTATTATATGCAAAAGAAATGCGCATAGAACATTTTAATTAGGCCAATTTTTGATATAATTAATAATTCATAATTCATAAATTATTAATATTTCATCATTAAATTTTAACCACTGTTACATATCTATGGTACTAATCACATATTCAAATTTCAAGCAAATTCATTCAAAACAAAAAATGTTAGGTTTGAAGGTCCACAGTCCCCTTAATGCCTTGAAAGCATTGCTAAAGGTTACGTCTGTCGCTCGAAACCAGTCGTCAATAAGTTATTCTGTACGAAAGACATCATCAACTTATACTTTCTACTTTTTTATCATCAACTTACACTTACACTATTAGCTCTCTATGAACAGAAATAGATTATACGTCGAATGTAATGGCATTCAAAGCGAGAGTTCCGTATTGTAAGATATCCCTCAGTATACCTCAAAGAGATATGAGTAAAATTAGTTCCTTACTTCGCCGGGATAGTTTCGTTGGCAAAGTAAATCTCAAAAAGTGAGAGTTACCAAGCTCAGTTTCCGATCCTTGCAGATAGTCCTTACAGTAGCGCCCGACTTAAGATAGAAACAAGAATGAACCAAAAGACATACACATAATAAAAAATCCCAAATTTAAAAATTCTGTGTCAGTGGGAAATTAAATTAATAAAATTAAAGATATAATATAATGAAAATATCTTGTGCCTTTGATTTCAAACAGAAAGGAGAATACGTGAGGAAAATAAAAGCTCCTTACTTCACTGGTATAGCATAGCTAGTAGAGAAAAATCCGGAAGTCAAGGATACCCAAGTTCAAAACCCGATCATGGCAGGAGAGTGTATTGAAGTTGTTGGAGTATTGTTGTAGTATATTAGGAGCCAAGAGTTTTGGAGCCACGGCTTTACCCCGTTTTTTGCTTCTTGGAATGTCTATATTTGTCCTATTCAAAAGTAATGAAAACGTTTGTGTCATTTGCTGGAGTCCTTAAAGATTTTTTAAAATAAAATTTAAAAAATAGAAACTTGACAGCGAAGGCTGAGACACTTTAAAATATGTTTTAAAAAAGTTATTGATTTTTTCTACCATTGTACTCAATTTTCTACCATGAAGTTGTTGGAGCATTGTTGTAGTATATTTGGAGCCAAGAGTTTTGGAGCCACGGCTTTACCCCGTTTTTTGCTTCTTGGAATGTCTATATCTGTCCTATTCAAAAATAATGAAAACGCTTGTGTCGTTTGCTGAAGTCCTTAAAGACTTTTATAAAAAAATTTTTTTTTAATAGAAACTTGTCACCGAAGGCTGAGACACTTTAAAATCTGTTTTAAAAAAGTTATTGATTTTTTCTAACATTGTGCTCCAATTTCTACCATGAACTTGTTGGAGTATTGTTGGAGTATATTAGGAGCCAAGAGTTTTGAAGCCATGGCTTTTTCTGTTTTTTGCTTCTTGGAATGTCTATATTTGTCCTATTAAAAAATAATGAAAACGTTTGTGTCATTTGCTGAAGTCCTTAAAGATTTTTTAAATGAAATTTTTAAAAAATAGAAACTTGACATCAAAAGCTGAGACACTTTAAAATATGTTTTTAAAAAGTTATTGATTTTTTTTCTACCATTAATCAGAGATCCTTGACTGAACGAATTCCTTCATTTATTTAATTTTTTTACATAGTCTCTCTTCGTTCGTAAAATGCCCCGGCAAACATTATGTAAATACATCTGTCTTATTCGGCAAATAAGATATTTAAATTAGGCTGTGCATTTATGTGCGCGTGTGCGCATGCATGAGATCACTTCTAGTTCCCAAGGGTCCTTCACAAGAGAATCTTTAACTACTCTGAATTACTAGTTTTATTCAAAAAAGATTCTGACGCCTGTTATTACTGTAAAATAATAGCTGTTATCCACTTGATTTTTTTTAAACTTTTTATTTCACCTCTCCTCACCAGTTCTAAAATTAGAACCACCCCTTTAAAGACGTAATAATAAAAAAAAAGTCTCTAGCGAACCTTCCCTCTCGGATTTCTTCATGAAGAAAATCTCTAGTTGAAGGGACGAAAAAAAAAAAGGAAAAACGTAAGATAAGTTACACGCTTACACAGTAGCAATGGGCATTTCTCATCAACTCTTAAAAGGCGATAATTTTTTCTGACGTTTCGTAATATGTGAGATCTTGAAGGAGGGGAGGGGGGGGGCCTCTCTTAAATTACTTCTTTTTTTGGAAAAAGAAGGGTAATTAGACCGCACTTGGAGGCGTTATGTGAACCTAAGAAGCACTCTTTTGCAGATGGTTTAAATGGTACAGTTTTTTACGGGAGCTCGGGACGGACATTTATGGGAGAGTTTTTCCTCCAGTGCAATTTTTTACAGAAACTCGGGTCTTAATTGGTTTGGTTTTGCGCATAGAGTTAATGATTGTGTATTTAAATAAATGTGCAGTAATTAATGTGCAGAGGGAGTAAAGAAATGAAATTATCTCTCAGGGATGATTATTTTGATAGGAATATTAATGCTTATTCTCTAAGTTCCGTTCGGAAGGAATAGCATTAGAGGTCGGACAGAGTGTACTGAAATCTTTTATGCTGCCTTTTTTTTTTTTGTATTCGGGACTAATAGGTATTTAGCTAATGAAGCCTTTATTTCTCGTACTCGGGAGAATATAAAGTTAATGAATAAAATGGAGGTTATAAAAGAAATTCTATAAAGTATTGATCATCTAACTGACCTTAAATGAAATTTTAACGTAAACCTATCTTTATTTTTCGTTTTCTGTCGTAGATTTCGCATTTCATTTGCGTTTTAAGAGTTGGGTTTTTTTCTGTACTAGTTAGTTTTATTGTGGTTTCTGCATTAAAATCTCCTTTTCCCGATTTCACTAATAGAGGCAAAATGGGGATATTTTCGTTATAATGTCAGGTAACTAATATAATTTGAATCGATCATTGAATAATGATGTATAAAAAGTAATGGTTTATTCTCTCATTTATCCCTTAGGATAACGGGAAAAAAATAAATGGTTCAGATTAAAAGAAAGTAGGCTAAAAATACACTTGCAGCTTTATGACCATTTTGTGTGTTACAAGCACTACAGCAGCAGTTCCCAACCTGCCAGTCGCGAAATCTTTTCGGGGGGGGGGCGTGGGTTTATTGAATTAAAATAAGTTTTTAGCAAATATCTCCGAAAAATATTTGACAATATTTATTTACCATGAAACTGTAGGCAAGTGTTGTTTTCTAAAGGAAAAAGTCTCGATCAAAATGCAAACTCAGTTAGTTGAAAATATACCGTATTTATTTGGGGGTAAATGAAAGTCACGATTGTTATCTACATATAGTACACAAATCTAAACATCAGTTTATCTTTTAATAGTGTGTTGTAGTTTCCCCAACGGAACAAAGCTATCTTATTTAGGTAAGAATTTTTCTATTTTCATTGTTATATAATTCTAAATCAATAAAGTAGTTCCAATATTTTTCTTGAGGTTCTGTTCTGTTCTGATTTTGCTTTTACACACCTTTGACTGAGGAATGAATGTTTCTTAACGTTCACCATTTTTTACAAAATTCTAACAAATTTCTCTTTTTGTTAAATTAAACATTGAATTGGAATTAAATTACGGAAAAGGCATTTTACTGGGTTTTTTTTCTTTGACTTAAAGGGCCTTCTTAATGAAAATATGCAGGGCTCCTCAGAAAATATTTTAAGATCCCTGGAAACCATTGAAAGAGGTCGCGATCCGAAGAAAGGTGAGAAACACTGCACTAGAGGATAGATCAGCTATTTTATAAAACAAACTAAACCGTTTCATGATCATAAATACTAGATCGCATGCTCTGCTCACTCATTAACTAACACTTCCATACAATCACCAGCAACTTGTCGGTTCATCGGCTCCCATTCACAAATCAATTTAGCTCTCGAGGTGAAAGGAATTACACACCGTTAAGATTGTGTATGAGAGTTGAGGAGTTTCAGAAATATAATGGAGCACACTCCCATCTAATCCCAACCTGTGTAGGATTTCCCTTTTATTAATTAATTCAAATTGCATTTCCCAAAATTCTTCAGGATCGTATAAAAACATAAGTTTGATTTTCAGTTAGAAAACAGAATACGTTCTATTTGCTAAGTTTATCAAGTGATTGAGAGCTATAGAACTTTTCTTTAAATTTCAGTTCTCCCATCTAATCCCAACCTGTGTAGGATTTCCCTTTTATTAATTAATTCAAATTGCACTTCCCAAAATTCTTCAGGATCGTATAAAAACATAAGTTTGATTTTCAGTTAGAAAACAGAATACGTTCTATTTGTTAAGTTTATCAAGTGATTGAGAGCTATAGAACTTTCTTTAAATTTCAGTTGTAAATTACTTGTCGCTTCTTTTGCTTAACAAATGAACCTACTCTGATAAGTAGGTCAATCAATACGTAAATTTAATTTTAAAGGTTTATCCAACACTTTTTCTTCTTTAGATATTTATGATCACTTTTTATTAGCAAAATATAATGCTCATTATTTTCAAATACTGTGATTTAATATAGTTAGTTACGACTCAAAGCAGAAAATGAAAGAATGGTAGTTATTCAATTTTCTGCTTTTTTCAGAAGACAAAAACAGTTAGCTCTTCATATTGCATTGCTAATTTATATAAAGAAGCATAAATCTATGGATATTTATTACCATCATTTGGAAGGTTTTCAACAGTACTTTGTTCAATTCATCTATGAGCATATAAACCTCTCTTTTCCCCAATCCCTCTGAATCTGAGTTATCTAATAATAATTGTGCACTATCCGCTATTGAAACAAAGCAAGTAGCTTCAACGTATTTCCTAATGCATCATTTCATGAACAGTTTGTGCAAGTTCTTCCTGGAGTTGGAGAATCAAGTCTGCGGTAGGAATCGAAATTTATTTCTTTCGGTGTAGATAACTACGGCGGAATTTTCTCGATTTTTACAATCATTGTTTTAATTTTAACAATAACGTTAAACAGTTGTAACAATTATTATCTCACATTTAACTACAATTTTCTCAATTTCTGAATTAAAGTAATATTTATTTAGTTATATAGGTGTCTGCTGCAGACAGATATAATTTTCGTAACTATTTTTTCTAACTGATAAATGTGTGTGTATATATATATATATATATATATATATATATATATATATATATATATATATATATATATATATATATATATATATATTATATATATATATATATATATATATATATATATATTATATATATATATATATATATATATATATATATATATATATATATACATATATATATATATATATATACATATATATATATATATATATATATACATACATACATATATATATATATATATATATAATATATATATATATATATATATATATATATATATATATATATATGTATGTACGTTTTAAATCATTACATGGATGAAAAGCAAAATTCCAGATTGTTTTCAACCGCTGAGTATATTATTTTAATTATTCAGAATTAGCTAAAACATTTCGTAGTCTCTGTCGCAGTTTCTGGGGACTACGAAAGGTTTATCGGAACACTGCATTCAATTAAAACAACCCACGGCTCGAAAAATTTGTGTGACAAAATAAAGCCATTGTTGAGATACAAAACCTTGCGTATGGTTTAGCCCGATAAGTTGTCACAGCGAGGAAAAAAATTTGAAAAGGGACTTTAAAGGGATTATTTATTGCTTTTGAGGCATGAGAGATTTATCTGCGTGTATTGAAAAGGGGACTTTTCAAACCTGTATTTGCGCATTCGATACATTTTTAAATCTTTATCTTTTTTATTAGTTGTGTCTGACAGGTAACACTTTAATTGGTTTGAGAGAGGTTAGACTATATTGCAGTTAAAGGTCTTATCTCTGAGCTGTGATGAATTTAACGTTTAATAATAAAATAGATTGTCAAAAATGCAGTTTTTGTGGATTATATTCTTTCACCAATTTTATAATTTTTTTCTTTCTAAGTGTAGTATGTACAATAAATTCATCCACTTTATTTATCAGTTTTTCTCTAATTAATTGTACCGGAGATGGTTTATGACAGGAGATCGTTAAAAATGAACAAAAGTCTGTATTTTTTTTACGTATTAAAAACTTTTCAATCTTAAAAATATAAATAAACATTACTTGACAAACTTAAGGAAGAATTACTGTTAGGACTGATACGTAGATTAATAGTTTGCAACGTTAAAGATTACTGTACCGATAAGAAACATCTAATCAATTCTAATTAAAATTGCTAATGAGATTTCAAAGTTTTTTTCCAAAACCCAAGTAAAATTTCAACTGGGAATACTTTTCAATTTATGTGAATAATGGTATTTTTTATTACTTATAAATTATTTTCAAATTAATTACAAATTATTTGCCTATTTTAGAAATAGGGATTTTTATTATTTACAAATTTTATTATTACAAATTATTTTTATTATTTTCAAATTATTATTATTTACAAATTACTGAATAATTATTTTACAAATAATTATTCAATAATTTTCATAAAAAATTATATGAAAGCAAAGACTCTTTCATATAATTTTTTACGAGAGAATGTTTTTAAAATATTACAACAATTTATTGTGAAACTCATAAACGGAGTATGGGTAAAAAATCTGGGATCAGCTAGGGATCAGTAATTTAATGATTTTTATCTGATTTTAAGCATTAAAATTATAAATATTCAAGATTTATTTCCTTTTTTATAGATTTTATCTATCTATTTAACATTGATTGGCTGGCATGATTTACTTCAGTTGTGCATCCGATTTCATTCACGCAACTTAATTCATGAACTTAAACGCAGTTTAGTTTAGTGCGTCAGAAGGATCGCGATCACTAACAATAATGCTTTCATTACGGAAATTAAAATTTCTGTCTTCAAAACGAGAGCAAATAATTGTCGGAAGTAACTTTTAGTCATGGTAATGGTAATTATCTAAATCATTAGAGCGTAAATTACCTTAATATTTAATTTATGTTGGGGAATTTTGAATGCATACAGAAGAGGTGAGAAGACAATGTTTTGAACCAAATATGAAATCCTGACACATAATCTGTGTATTATATAAAGGGGATTAGTTTCATTGTACGGTAAATTTTCCAGGCCGTCAAAAGGAGTTTAACATAATCAGAGCTCTAATAATGATCCCCCAGATCAGCGATTTGAGATATATGCTTACTAAAATGAATTTTGACTTGCAAGACTCTTATAAATGAATCGTTTAGAGCAGTGGTGAGCAAACTGTAATCCAAAAGGAGGGTTGCGGAAACTTTGAAATAAATTTATATCGTATTGATTTTTTTAATTAAAAAATATGCTTTAAATTTTCAATATTTGCAAATTTTAAATATTTTTATTTACATACGGTAAAATAACATATATGATATTGTTAAATAAGGTACAAATATTAAAGTACTTGTGCCTCTCAAATTAAGGTTACAAAACTCGGTAGCTTGTGATAGGGACGTCTCTCTGCCAGTAAGAGGGTCATTGTGTTACAGTGGATCCCTGGACACTGTGGTGTTCATGGCAAGGGAATCGTTGACTCTCTGGCCAAAAAAAGGTGCTTTGATCTGACAGGCATCACCTCCCAGTGTCCCTTACAGTACTGTAAAGTGTATAATCAAAAATACGGTGAGAGAGGAGTTCAAAAAGAGTCTCGCCGTTTGAACTTCTCAAAAGCCTTCGAGAGAAAAATTATTTGGCGTCTCTAAATGGCCGAGACATAAAATGGTGGCCGAGTTTAGACTAGCCACTGGCCATGACTGTCTCCTGGAACATTTACACCGCTTCAACGTTGTTTCTATTCCTTTCTGCAGACTCTGCGACTTGGGAGGGTCATGAACTGTGAACATTTTGTTTCATTTCCCTGCATTGACTAAACGTTCTCTTGTGGACCGTTATTGGTAGGCCAGGGGTCTTCTGGATTTATAGACTTATAGAGTTTTGCTCACTTCTACCCAGACTTGGGTGTATATAATTTGAAGTGGCACTCTAAATGAATTTGATACAAACACAGTTTATACATGAAACAATGTTTATTGAATTCGTTGCACATATAGAATTTGCTTTTACAGCAATAAGCATATGTACTACTTGTACGGAATATATATTATCATTCAATAAAAATACACATTGCAAATACTCACAAACCAGCAGAGAGTCAAATCAGCAGTACTGCCACGTAAACTTTGGGCCCCCTAAGCACTAGCGCAGGATAGTACTGGAGCTGCATAACTCGTAGCTCCCTCTCGCTTATCTATCAACTTTTAACAACCTTTCTCTTCAACCTCTGTATTAATCAAGCTGCTTGGTATTTATACCAAGCGCGTATGCCGAAATTAGCATATCTCAAGCAGCTTCTTTAATTCATTCACTCAAAAGTTCGATTCTTGTGAATCGAATCTTATGTATACCTTACAGACTATTTGCCGCAGCTTTTTTCGGTTTTTTTTTTCTTATGTTGTGCTTTTTTCTGACTGTAGTTGTCTTTTAATCTATGCCATTGGAAATTTAAAAAATGATGGGGACGTTAACATGATAAATTTCACTAAAATTGAAAAGTGTACCTTTAAAAAAAATATGGTTCATTCAAGTGCGGTATCATGCCGTATTTTAGACTAAATAATTAATTCAAGCACTCAGTACTAAAAATTCCATTCTTACCTAAATGTCCCTGTAGAAAAATCACTTGTTTGTAGATTATAATTTAAAACTGGTGAATTTCATTTCATACACGATGCGCTAATTAATTCAAGAGAATGTATTCCATCCACCAGATATAATTTTCATTGGTGTTTAAACATACTCACGTCACTAATTTACGCATTTTCAATAGGTTTTGTTCCTAGCAGATATAGAGACAAATAATGTTGTTTCATTATAGATGAATGGATTTGGGAAGACAAACGTCATTAATTTGACTGGGTTAGAAAATTTTTAGACTCACAGCCTAGTTTAGCTGAATCGAAGTTCCAACACAAAGATCTCAAGAACGAGTCGTTTCGAATATGTTCCAGTTCAAAAGGGGCTTATTTTGAAGTGGCCACTGAAGTAAAGGAAGAACTTTGGGTTTAGGGAAACTTTTCAAAGGAATTTTCAGTGAAGTAGGATGTTTGCTGAAAGTTTAGAATTTAGTTAAAAGTGTTTCTCGGAAATATAATTTAAGAATCTATATAATGAGTACAGATTATAAAAAAATAATGTTAGAGTATTCTTTATCATTACATCCATTTGCAAATTATTCACAAAGAATTTTTAAGAATCAGTTACCTTAATGATAGGAATTGGTTCCATTGTTCATTAATGACACTCAAATTAGATAAATGAGAGTAGTAGTCATCTGGCGAATTCAGAGAATTTCAGGTACTCATCTATATATACACTGCTCAAAAAAATTAGGGGAGCAAGCAAAGAAGTTAAGAAGACGGTGCGAGACGTTAAAAAATTTGTAATTAAGCTTTAATTCTTTGAAAATATGGAAAAAACATGAAAAGATGATTTAGGGCAGCAATTTGGTTACATGTAAACGATAAAAAAAGTATTGTTTAGAAATGATGCAAGATTTTTAATAGGGCGTGTGGTCTCCTCGAACAGCTAAGACTGCTGCACACCTGTTTTCCATGGATACGATGATGTTATCGATAAGACTTTGGGGAATACTGTCCTCAAGAAGTGCAATCTCGAAGTCTCGGAGAGTAAAAGGAGGCCTTGGTCTCGCAGTAATGCGTCGTCCGAGCATGTCCCAAACACTCTCGATTGGATTCAGGTCAGAAGAGCACGCTGGCCATTCCATACGCTGTATTGTTTCAGCTTCAAGCATGTTCTCCACAAGACGAGCTGTATGCGGTCTGGCATTATCATGCTGGAAAACAAAGGAATCTCCAATGGCTGCACCGCAAGGTATGACATGAGGTCTCAGTATCTCGTCTGCATACCTTCGGGCCGTCAAAGTACCATTCCGAATGATATGCAGGTCCGTACGTCCACCTATGCTGATTCCACCCCATACCATAAAACCAGCTCATTTGTATTGTGACCTTTCACGAACGAATGTGGGGTTATTTCGAGTGTCCCTTTCCCTCCATACCAAAACACGTCGGGTGTCACACTCCAGACTGAATCGGGACTCGTCTGTAAACAGCACTTGGCTCCAATCATGTTGCTCCCAATCTCGATGTTCAGCAGCCCATCTTCTTCGGGTCGCACGGTGGCGTGAGGTCAACGGAATGCAGACCATTGGCCTACGTGCATAGAGACCTCCCCGATGAAGCCTATTACGTACTATTTGGCTGGACACCCTTCATCCTGTTGCCAAGAGCAACTGTCTTTGCAGCAGAGTAGCATTGTCTGTTCTGTTTCGACGAGCTGTTAACAGTATATGCCGGTCATCAGTTGCTGTAGTGGCGCGTGGCCGACCTTGCCCTGGTCGACGTCTAACATTCCCTGTTTCTTGGAATCGATTCCACAGCCTTGCAACGACACTTCTGGCGGCTCCAACAGCGTCCACGACACTACGATTTGTTTGCCCGGATTCAAGTCTGCCTATAATATGCCATGCCATGGATTCCGGTAAATCACGTTGTTGAGACATTTTCAAGTCACCTTTTCTCAAAAAGAATAACTGAGTAATCGAATTTCCCAGTTAAGGCAGTGAAACAGACGTTTCTGCAACATCCCGATTTCCGCCCTTTTGTTCTTTTTCTGGTTTTTGAAGTCATGAACTTTGATTTGCATATGAAGTTTTCTTCTTCTCTTTCCTGCTAGGCTTTAAATTATGGATGAGTTATTTTATGTTACTTATCGGTGTAAGTATTTGCGTAATTTCGTTAAAACCATGGGCTCCCATAATTGTTTTGAGCAGTGTATATAAAACAGTTACGTAACTGACTGACTGACAGATAACGCATAGATCAAACCGCTGGACCTAAAGGACTGACATTTTGCATGGCGATTCTTTTTATAGTGTAGGGGTTGCACTAAGAAAGATATTTGAAAAATTATTCTTAGATTTTTTTTAATTACATTTTTAAGCTGTTTTTGTAACATACTTTAAAGTTTGCATTTAAAATAATAATTTGAAGGTTATAAAATTTATATCACTAGAAAGATCATAAAAATTCCTTTCAAATGAAATTCGAATTTTTCGAATCTTGACCTCTATTTTCTGATTTTTGGTGAATTTTTAAAGATTAATTTTAGAATTTATTTTATGAAATGCTGATCACATGGTTCCTTTTCTTTTTGAGATACTTTAAATTAATTTTGCGTCACGTGCATAACAACGAAATAAATTGACAAAAAAATATTAAAATATGGTAAAAGATTTTACCACTAGAATAACTGAGGTGGAAGTTTTTTTAGAGTTTAATTATAAAAAAAGTATGTTTTATGGATATTAAACATACAAATTAATTGCATACATTGACCATTGTATTTAATTTGAATATTTTAATCTACATTATTTTGTCTATAAAAATATCCGTTACGATTTTTTATAAATATATATATATTTTTTATAAATAAATATATATATATATATATATATATATATATATATATATATATGGCATTAATTGCATACATTGACCGTTGAATTTAATTTGAATGTACTCCGTAACGAAACACGGGTGTTCAGCTAATTTCGATATATTAATTAGATCCGGGGAATCGTAAATTTAAATTTGCAAATAGGTTTTGAAAGAGAACCTATTTACAACAAATTTCTTATTAGACACATCAGTGAGTTTTTATCATTGATATGCATATGGGCTCGAGGTGGCCTTGTGGTAGCGCGTCGGCTTTCGGAGCTGAGGGTGTTCGGATCGAAACCCCGCGCGCGCCGTTAAATACCTCCGAGTCTAGGCCAGATATGGGCACGTTAAATCCGTAGTTCGGAAAGCCCTTCTATGAAGGTCAGAGAGGGGGGGAGAGGGTACGATCCCCCAGATGTCGCCCCTGGGAGGGGTGCTCAGGGAAAATTGAGATGGCAACTAGCTAAGACGGAGCTCCTAGAAAGCTGACGGCTCAGCTAAGACGGCTCTTGCGGTGCTATTCAAACCGGAGTCGCATACTTCAGACCGCAGCCCATATGGGCCTAGTCTGAAATTACATTCCAACCAGGGGTGTATAAGAAACAACAACAGCAAGTTCGTTACTGTCCCACCATCGACCAAAAATTAAAGTAAACATTAACCTTTGTATGAAATAAACGTCAGCTTTCTAGGAGAAAAACACATGTTGTACGCGAAATTTACATTTCTGTTCAAAGATGAGACGAATGGGTTACGAGATGACTGATAAAAAATCTTATGCACGTCAGAATTATAATTCGTGTAGATTTATTTTCCTCCTTTAAAATCAGAAGCAGTCGTTTTGTGCTGGGATTGCTCTAAAATTAGGGTGAGAATTTTGCCAGTTAGGTAGATTCGGTAATCAAAGATCGAAAGCGTTTAAATTTTTAATTTCATGTTCAACTGTTTTAATGTTTGTTTATTTATATACCTTAATTAGTATTATTCTTGTTACTAGAATTTCATTTTTGAGTGGCATATTTTTAAGCGGTTATGAAATTCTAATTCTTTTAGCATACGAATTCACAATAACCCCACTAAAACCCAAAATTTTATCTAATCTCACCGTTGTTTCTATCTTGAAAGGAATTTTGTTTTTAAAATTGAGGTAAAAATTTACTACATTGCTAAGTATGGGTACTAAGAAACATTTTTGTTCTACTTGAAAGTAGCATTTTTACCGCTCTCTGACTCGAGAGATTCTAAAATAACTTTGATATAAAGCTAACCCGCAAAGATTGCTAAACTATTCCATCTACGCATCAAATGAACTAACTATCTTCTCTTCGTTCTCCATTACCTTTACATGTGCTCGTCTGAACCTTGATCACCTGTACAGAATGCCAATCTGAAAATTAAATAGCCTTAACAAAAATAGTTGCAACTGAAAAACAAGAGAATAAACAAATACAATATGTTTGTCCAATTCACCATACATTTACAATGAAAGATTTAATAAATAGAAAAATGAAAAAAATTTTTACTATTAAAATAGTAACAACTGTAAAATTTCGTAGAATATTGTAACAGTTTGTCGGATATCTACCATTAAGCTTCATTTAAACCTATATATCTCAATCCCTTATTGAAATAATCTAGCTTAATATTCTATATGCTTCCATTTTAAGATTCTAAAGATCTCAGTCCCTTACTCCCTTTTTTTTTTGGGTTGCTTTTTGCTTCAGATAATCTTTGAGAGACTAGGAAAAGAGTCGCTAAAGTTACATTTAAAGGAAGTCGGAATAGTTTACATACATTTTAAACAGCATTCAGAATATGTGACTTGGAGAAACTCCAAGTCGGTAAAACCTTTCTGTTCACGTACAGAATTTATTCACCCATTAAATAATGTTTCATTTTATTATTTCAGTGCATATCTATTTATGTGACTATTCAGCCACGGACCGTGACAGCGTAATTCTAGATAGATTTCGGTTGCATGTACAACAGTATCAGAAATCATTTTGTATGAAATATTAAGAGTGCGTGTCAAAATAATGGTAGAGCTTTATTTAAAACGCCCAGATATGTGGAGCAACGAATCTGTACCTAAGAGTAAAATAATGGGTATAAATTTAACGTCACTGGACAACTTAAAAATAATAATCAAAACAGGAATAAAAATTTCTCATTTTTAACGTAGGATTACGTTCCTCCATAACGGTCCTCCGGAAAGCAAAATTTCAGATGTCCTGCGTCGGGAGTTATAATTTTGGCAGCGTGCCAAATCCAGTTTATATCGCTTGGGCAAGCAGTAAACAGTTAAACAGAAAAGTACCAAAATGCGTCAAAATTTTGACCTACATGTACACACACACATATATATATGTATGTATGTATATATGTATGTATGTATGTATGTATATATATATATATATATATATATATATATATATATATATATATATATATATATATATATATATATATATACATAACACTTGCATAAATATATACATACAAAAGAGTTAAGCACCGATAAGTAATCCTACGTTAATAACCCGCGGTAGTTTCATTAGAAGAGATTACCTGAATTTTTTTATATTTGTTGTTGTTTCGGGAATCATAATGCGTTTTTCGTTATTTTTTTCCATTTCACTCTTTCTCATAAACTAAAAATTAGGTCCGTTTACAGAGCGTCTTGGGAAACACGAGGGCTAAATAGACCGATATCTGCTGTTTAAAACCGACTCAGAACGGCTACAAAAATCCAAGCCAGCATGAAAAAAATTGGTCGTCCTTAAAACTGAATGGAAGTAAAGAATTTAAAGTACAACATTTTATTTTAAAATATAAAAAGAAAGAATTGTATTCGAAGTGAACTCACTTAGTTTTTCATAAACGTTAACCATTGCGTGTATTACTCTAACTGGACAAGTACTTCACTTTATAAAACCTAATAATCCCTGAGTTAAGTGAAAATAAAAATTCTGATTTTTAGACTAACCATTGTGGAAAATTCACGTAATTATAATAAACAGAAGCAAAGGTTTAACAAAATGCCAACAAATGATTTTTTATGTAGAAGTTGTATACTGTTAATAATTTTACAAAATTATGAAATAATAAATAAAATTATTAAAACTTTTAAAATTTCAAATAAACTTAACAAATCTCCAGCTTCTCATTACTTGTTACACTGGATTGGAATGGCAGTTTTCCTCTATAGCTAATTGATGAGAAAATTAAATATCTGTCTCTGTTCAGCTATGAAACTTACGAATTAGTTTTATTTAATATGGTCTCAGTAACGTATAATAGGAGATATTTAGCAGTAATTCTGATTTTTAGACTAACCATTGTGGAAAATTCACGTAATTATAATAAACAGAAGCAAAGGTTTAACAAAATTCCAACAAATGACTTTTTTTTATGTAGAAGTTGTATACTATTAATAATTTTACAAAATTATGAAATAATAAATAAAATTATTAAAAGTTTTAAAATTTTAAATAAACTCAACAAATCTCTAGCTTCTCATTACTTGTTACACTGGATCGAAATGGCAGTTTTCCTCTATAGCTAATTCATGAGAAAATTAAATATCTGTTTCTATCCAGCTATGGAACTTACGAATTAATTTTATTTAATATGATCTCGGTAACGTATAATAAGAGATTTTTAGCAGTAATTTCAATTAAAGTGTTCTTGCATGTATAAAGTTTTTGTATAGATTGAAACATTTAACCAAGATAGGTATTTATAAGCGATATTCCTCTGTTTATGTAATGTGCATAGTGATGTCCTGTATTACGGATTTTTCTTTCATTATATTCAGTTACGTAGTTCGGTGTTTAGTATTTTTTATCTCTTGCTTTATCTAAAACATTCGAATTTTAAGTGGTCTGATCTCACCCACAAAGAAGGAATTCCATGGTTAAATTTTTTTTATCAGCCACAGCATATCGAGAGGGAGAATTCATCGTTTTGACCTCAGATATCCCAAAACTATGCAAATTAATAACAATTCCTAGTTTTCTCCCTAACTAATTTATAAGCTGTTTTCTTTATGAATAACTGTTTCTCTGCCAACGGATCCTTTAATCATAATAAATGATTCATTTAGTTGAGCAATTCTTACTAAAAATTAACGGGGACTTCTTCCATCTAATGTCTCCTAAAACACTCTCCTCGGATTCATATTTAACAACGCCAACGTCTAGAGAGCCGTTATCGAAATTTCCAATTCAATTAAACAAATCCAACGGTCTGGAAAATTCGCTGCAAATCATGATGAAGCTGTTACTCAAGGCTTAAATCCTTGCATATGGCTTTCTATGATAAGAAGCAAACTTTTCGAAGCCTTCCTCTTAAGCATCACGTCCCAGAGTATTAAGGATTCATTTGGCCGTTAATATATTTAATGAATTAAAAATGCATAACTTGTTAAAGTGATGGAATCGTTTTTTTTTCACCTGAGTTAATCATTTAGCTGAAGAGATCATTTGGTTAAGAGAATATTTTTTTAAAGAAATCAGAAAATGAGATATAAGTGATACGAGATTTTTTTCCCTTTCATTTCAAAGTAAAATTGCGTAATTAATTTTATTTAAAGGAATCAAATCCATTATATGTCTGTATTTCTAATTCATATGACACCAGAAATAAATCTTAAGATATACAATATTTTCTTTTTGTTGCCTATTAAAGTGTCGTTTTTTTATCAGAGCAATTTAGACATTACTTTGAATATACCCTCATATACCAAGCAAGGAGTTGTTAAAATCTGGTCAAAAACAGTGCCTATGTAAATCACCACGACAATGCCACCGGCGGATAGCAGGCGGGAAACTACAAGTATCAGCTATCTCGCAGTATTAGGCCAGTAAATGTAGAATTAGCTGTTGTGGAATTAATTAGCAAGATGTGTAGTTAATGTTCTAAATGCGACTTCTTCTGCAACTAAAACGCATAAATAGTTGGTGTATCACGAAGCATGGCATTAAAGATTATGGACCGGTATATAAAGGAACTAGATGATGTCTGTATAAACAAAAAGTATGGACGTCACGCTGAAAGGAAGATACCAAAGGAGGAAAGGGCAAAGTGGGTATGAATTGTAGAACAAAAATCTAATATTATAGAACAACAGATGACAGTAAATGGGAATCTGAGTTATAGACAGAGGATAATATTAAAGAACAGAGTCAGAGATCTGTGGCAATCGGCTCTCGGTTAGGTTGGAGAAATTAAGTTGATTGGTTGCAACCATTTATAGCTTTGCTGGGGAAGCTATATGAGTTATTTTATCATTTAAATCCTGAGATCTGTAGGTTATGTCAAGATATGCCCATTTCGTATCCCTATTTGTACACTGAAAGAAACGCCCATTTCGTATTTCTATTTGTCACACTGAAAGGAAGATACCAAAGGAGGAAATGGCAAAGTGGGTGTGAATTGTAGAAGAAAAATCTAATATTATAGAACAGCAAAGGGGAATCTGAGTTATAGACAGAGGCTAATATTAGAGGGCAGATTCAGAGAACTGTGCCAATCGGCTTTCGGTTAGGTGAGGGTAAATAAGCCGATTGGTTGCAACCATTTATAGCTTTGCTGGGGAAGCTATATGAGTTATTTTATTATTTAAGTTCCATTTCGTATCTCTATTTGTACTTATTTCAGATTAGTTTATTTTGCCAAGAAGTAACGTTAGGGGCTTACTTAGATATACTTATCTCCTGTTCCTTTATCACAAGAATTATGAATGGGAGTAATCAATTCTTACGCGGAAAAGAGCAAGATGAAATAGAGTAGTTGCATTCTCAAACGTGGAAATATTGATTTTTTTTCTTTTTTTTTTTTTTTGGGGGGGGGTGCTAATTTTTTGTTCGGAGCAGAATCAACAAATTTTCTTTATCTGAATTTTTTTTAAACTTTTTTAAGTTAAAATATTTTATTTTGAGGGAAACTATTTCGTTATAATAAAATCAAATGCAACTACTTTAGTATATTTCATTAAAATATTTGTAAATTTAGCAATATGCTTTATCAACCAAGCATTAGCATGTTTATTCTGTCTTGAAAAAACTTTTCAGTGCTATGAAAAAAATATTAATTACTTTAATGATCTGAAAATATAATTTTTTATGAAGCCAGTAGCTTTCTATTTTCTAGCTGTAAAAAATTTACCCACAACAAGCATATTTTAAATATTTTTGCAAACGAAAGAATCCCATAAAAAGGGTGTGTTGAATATTAAAAGGGATGATATATCCTTTATCCGTTTAGGAAATGTTCTGAACCAGTTTATGACTAAGTAATTCATCATGCAGATGATATGCTTTCGTATGTGTTTCGCCTCATTTTAAGCAGATGTAATTAAAGATGATTCTTAGTTAAGAATCCCTATAATATTTAGGCATACATCAGGTTGAAAACAGTTGAGTCACATCGCCTAGCAACCTGAAGCGAAATTTTCATACCAGGAGTTTCGATGATTGAATTTAGATTTGAATGGATCGGTGTTCAAACAGTTTATTTAATTCTGATGAAAGCTTGAAAGAGCTATGTGATTGAGGAGTTGCAGAAACATACTTTAGAATTAATTAGATAGGGCATATTTCCGTGGTTTAAATGCACCATTAGTGAAAAGAGCTATTTACTAATATTCGAACAAGTTAAATTGAAAATGTTGTTTTAACAGCATTAATGACGTTTGTTAGAATATAGGTAGTTTTGTCAAAAGATATCTTCCTGTATAAGGAAGTATCATTCGCTGTTGACTAAAATACATAAACAGTCGGAATCCAAAAGATTCCCCGTGAAAAGGAAATCTTCGGTCATCAAAATCAGCTGAGGAAATGTTTGGCCATGATATAATTTCCGCTTTTAAGGAAGCAACAAAATGCTTCCATTAATCGCTGCCTGAAAGCAGGGGTAATATATCAAGTTAATCCAATTACTAATTTCTGATAACTCTGAGGTCATTTACAGGTGTCGGATTGAAAACATGTCCGGTGTCGTGTAAACATTTAATTACATTCACTTTATGGTTTACATTCTTTCCATTGGATTATCAGGGAACAAAAATTATATAGGAAGAGGGCTGCGGAATTTCAATGAAAATCATACATCGAGATAGCTTAATTAATCCTCAAATTGTAGAATGCACAGGAAAATTCAGGGGAAAAATTGTGACATTTTGCCTCATGTTTTATTAATTAATCACCTTTAGTTTACTGCTCTGTCGCTTATGCAACAGTAGAAATCATTCAAAAAAGCTTCATAGCTACACGCTTGGTCGCACGAAGAAAGTTTTTTTTTTTTGGAAATTACAAATTATCATGAGTAGGGGCAGGAATTATTGTCACTGCCGAAATTCGCTCAAACGCCGAATAGAGCGGGATTGGATCCTAGTCAAGAGTACGTGGGCCGAGGACCAGTTTAATAGGAGATTTTCCTTTCGTAACCAAATCAAATGATGTCGGCTACGCTTTACTGAATTGCTTGGACAGACTATGTGGTTTAAGTCAAAAGTCAGCCACTGTGGATCGAAAGTGGTTTGGGATATGTGTCATTATTCGTTATGTGTATAGTATGAGCTGTTTGTTACGCTTTCATTGCAAATACAAGATTTGTAAACTGAAATCAAATTTTCTATAAACAGTTGATTTAATTAAAAAATAGTCTGGTTTTTACCAATGAACCTTAGCTCAGTTAGAACCGTTAGGTGGTGTAAAAAAGGGTTAAAATGTCTATTGTACAATATAAATTGTAAATTAATGCTATTAATAGATTGTTATAGCTGAGATTGCACAGTCTAACATGGTAAGTTAGTAATTATTTGTAATGTGTTTATCAGTTTTATCTTGAAAAATTTAAATGTATACATACATACACACACACATATATATATATATATATATATATATATATATATATGTGTGTGTGTGTGTGTGTGTGTGTGTATAAATTCCTCTTTCACAATTCCTTACAAATCTCATGAGCTTAAACTCATTATTCGAGAATTCCAGAAGATCGCATAACCTTGGGAGAATTTCTAATTAAACGTTTCATGAAGTGAGGAAAATTTTGCAGTCGTGTGTGTGTTTTTTTATAATGCTTAAGTAGTAATACCTGTTTCTGTTTTTCTATTAAATCTATTTTCACATTATAATTTTTTTAAACCTCTAGAACAAACTATAATTAAACTTAGCATTTATTGTTACGTACTTTTTAATTAATGAATGAAAACAACTTAGCTTAAATAAAAATTTCTGTTTTTGTAACGAGAGCAATGAAAGTGATCAAATGATCTAGACTGCCTTTGAATTCTCGTGCTGAATATAATTAAAGCGGAAAAAAGTATATTGTATGTGCTATTAACTATTTAAAATATTAATGAATGAGCTCGAACGAACTATTTGTTAATATTTACGGCGTTCCTTGAAGTTTGTAACTCGTTCGTTCAGCGTACACTCTGAATGAACGACTCTGAATAGAACTTTCTTCTGCTGAATGAATCGATTACTACGAATCAATCGCTAGCACAATGCTCTCCACTCTTGCAAAACAGCTCGCAGCTCTCTCTCTCAGAGGGTTAGGGGGAAAAAGGATATATATGTATATATTATATATATATATATATATATATATATATATATTCACCAATCCTATCCTTCAAAATCCTATCAACCTCAGCAGTTTAAATACACATGCCGGGAACTCCAATTCCGCACAGGACCTTTATCAGAACTCCCAATTCGATTAAAACTGTCCAACTGGCTGGAAAATTCTCCCCAGTTAACAATGAAGCTGTTACTAAACCCTTACGTATGGTGCCGTCCGATAAGGGATCCACTTTTGGAGCAGCCCCCCACCCCCCCCCCCACACACACACACACCTCACAGAGCACGGCTTGAGTTTGACGTTCTCAAAGGGGTGCAGGGGCGTTTTTTTGGGTGGCAGTGGTGAAAGTTATCGGATTAAAGGGTTGTGATCGGGAGGAAGTGAAGTGAAAGGGAAAAAGGGCGTGTGTCAGTGAATTAAATCACTGGGTTGGACTAGGGGAGGAAGGGGGGAGGGGTTGCAGATTGGTAGTTGAAAGTGTGAAAGGGTTAGAGTTTGGAAGGTGTTAGGTGGTGAATTTAACAGTGAGGACGGATCAAAGTTTTACCTCTGTTAGGTTTTGATACGTCTTTTAAAATATTTTTCCGGGAAGCCTAAGCTGAGATAACTCTTCCAAAACTAAATTTGCGTGTGGGAAAAACATTATCTTCTATTCAAAGTATAAATGTGTGGATGCGTTAAAGAACCGAGTTATGTAACATCAGTATTAGCATCGTAAAAGAAAATTAAAATCGATAATTCTTGGCTTTCTATAGGAAATTGTCTTAAAAAATGAGAAACAGCCTTCTTTAAAGAGTTCTTAAAGAAGTTCTTTGGAAAAATGAACTGTCATTCTTTAATGTCTTGACTTTTTGTGACTGGATGAACCTTGACAATTTCACACTGTACTGTAGGGAAAATTCTGCATTATTTCAAAATTATTAAAGTTGCTCTTTCTTAATCGTTACGGAAGTTCATGTCCTACATATGTTTAAAATAGCATATAATACGAGTAGCATAGTTAATTCCCTTATTTGTTGTTAACTTAGTTGCTCTTTCGTAATCGTTACGGAAGTTCACGTCCTACATATGTTTAAAATAGCATATAATACGAGTAGCATAGTTTATTCCCTTATTTGTTGTTAACTTGGTTGCTCTTTCGTAATCGTTACGGAAGTTCACGTCCTACATATGTTTAAAATAGCATATAATACAAGTAGCATAGTTTATGCCCTTATTTGTTGTTAACTTAGTTGCTCTTTCGTAATCGTTACGGAAGTTCACGTTCTACATATGTTTAAAATAGCATATAATACGAGTAGCATAGTTTATTCTCTTATTTGTTGTTAACTTAGTGTTTCTATTCAAGTTATTTAAGTCGTACTTACAGTCAAACCTGTTTTTGTGCGGTAGATAGGGACCGCACACAAAAAAAAAAAAACAGAAACTTCATAAATAGCTATAACAAATAATTTTTCACAACATATAAAATAATTTTTTTTTTAATGCGGGGAAGAGGGACCGCATGAAAAAAGTCTCACTTAGAAAATATGTCGAAGCTTTACGAAATAGCGAGAAAGGGCTTTCCAAACAAAAATAAATAATTACACATGGAAACATTTTAAAAAATTTTAATTTCCCATTTTAAACATGGAGAAATTTTCAAAATGTAAATAAATCGATACTACTCGTCGTTGTCCAACACGTCCAAATTCTTGTGATGAATGTGTTCATAATCGCTTTCGTCACTTGAAGATATTAGAGTTGATTTATCTTTTGTTTCCATGTATTATTCATATACCGCATAAAGAAAAATGCACAAAAAAATCGCATAAAAATAGACCACACAAAAATAGGTTTAACTGTATAAAGTCATTATTATTGAATGACTGATTCTATGTATACATAAATACATAAATACACACACACATATATATATATATATATATAACATACATTCATTTATCTATATATATATAAAATAGTTCGGTAACGGACTGACTGACTGACTGACATATAACGCACAGACCAAACCGCTCGACCTAAAGGGCTGAAATTTTGCATGGCTATTCTTCTTATAATGTAGGGGTGCACTAAGAAAGATTTTTTTAAAAGTTCTTAGATTTTTTAAAATTTAATTTTTAAGCTGTTTTTAAAACATTCTTTAAAGTTTGCATTTAAAATAATAATCGGAGTGTTATTAAATTTATATCACGGGAAAGATCCTAAAAATTCCTTTAAAATGAAATATTTTTTTCTAATATTTTCCTTCATTGTCTGATTTTTGGTGAATTTTGAAAGATTAATTTTTAGAATTTAATTTATTAAATGCTGATAACGTGGTTTCTTTTCCTTTTGTGATGCTTTAAATTAATTTATCATCACGTGCATAACAACGAAATAAATTGACAAAAATGTTTTTTTTTCTTTCTAATGCGGCAGACGATTGGACATTATCCAAAAAAATATTAAAATACAATAAAAGAAATATTCCTCAAACTGTACAATATAAACTGTACTATATTCTTTAGTATGTTCTATTACATTTAATTTCAATATTTTCTTCTACATTATTTTGTCTATAAAAATATCCGCTACGATTTTTTTATAAATATTTTTTTTCTTTTTTTTTGGCATTAATTGCATACATTGGCCGTTGTATTTAATTTGAATGTACTCCGTAGTGAAGTACGAGTTTTCAGCTAGTATATTTATATATGTGTCTCTTGTACTATTGTTGTATCACATTCTCATTTGTATAGGAATAATTTAAATGTTTCTTTAAATAAAGTTTTCAAAAATGCAACCTAATAAATTTTCTAAATATATTGATGACGCAATACGTGAAGTTAGATGTATTAGACTCCATTTTAAACTATTTTAAAATTTTTAAAGTAATCAAATTCAATTTTTAGCAGTATACTATAGAAAAGCCTATCTTCCCAAATACATACGTAAATGGACCTATGCATTAGTTCGCAGTGGATTCCTTTACACAACAGATAGGAAGAAAAATTCACAAGTTTCCCAAATATGAAAGCACACGTTCATTTATGAGACATGAACTTCTTCGCCTGCCCACCCTCATAAATTTCGGTGCACTAAGATGTTAGAGAATGTACCATTAAAATGAAGAATAATTCCGTTTTGGGTGATAAAATTGGGAGGTAGTTAACAGTATTTTACATCAATTTGAATAATGAAACCTCTCCGAGGCAACTGGTCTCTCGGGAGAAGATTGCAGTTGCGGCAATTTCTGCTGGTTATTTATATTTGTCATTTCCATTTACCAGGTAGCTGTGAATTGTTTGGAGAAAATGTTACAGGGTTATTGTTGTAGTGGATTTCCGGGCGTCGTGAAAGGTTTGATCTTAGATCCAATTTCAATTGGGATATTTTGAGTAGCAAAACGTCAGCGTAAACTTTGAAATCTTTTGGATAGAGATAGCTGACAAAACTTCAAAGCTGAATAATGTTCAATTGTTGCTTAATATTAAGCATAGATTTTGTGTGAAAATGTTGTTTAAAATTTTTTTCTTTACAGAAAGAGTTTTCTAATCTATCTGTTTTAATACAGATTGTCATCAATTATTTTTTTTTTCACTGCTATATTAAACTGTTATTTACACATGGAGAAAGAACGTCAATGCTTTCAACACAGATGTGTTATTATTTCAGTGAGTTAGTTTTGATATAAACGAATATTTATTCAATTTGATAATTCGTGGAACTATTTTAGATTTACAGAAAAAGTTTTTATTAGCAATACAAAATTGTTTTTCTTCATACGTATATATGAACTCACATTAGACATTCAGCGTGTAGATGCTTCTCCTATATCTTCGCATGGAATAACCGGGTTCTCCGATAAAAAAAAAGTGTCAAAGAGGTTTCGTAATGTATAAGAGAAAATCAGCATAGTTCAAGGGCTTGTCACATTAAAAAAAATAAAATACTGGCAGTAAAATAGCTAATATTTGCTGATCTATATGCAAAACAAAACAAAAAATAACTCACCTTGAATACTAGAACGTTAAATGTTGTCAAATATTGAAGAACATTTTTTAAAAGTTGAAAAATATTGAAGAAAGTTTGTAATATATTGATATATTATTCTTGATACCTATGGGTTTGTTGATAAAAACGTACAGAACATATGAAGCAAATGTTTAGTCAAGTACGTATAAAAATGAACCCAGAAATTTTAAAGGCATTTCAATAAATATTTTTTTTAATTATTGACATAAGTAATAGAAATTGATAATTAAATTAACACTCGCTTAAATAAATCTAAGAGGTTGCTTTCAAACTTATTATGAGCTACTCTGCTGACTAAAGTCTAAACATTTATGGGTTTTGCAAAATTTTGGATTTCCGTTGTTCCGCATTCGGAGTTCTTAACCTTCCAGCGTTTTTGTCAGCTATGACATTCATAGGAGCCCATAACAAAGGCGAAACCTAGATCCATAGCCGCTGGATACGCTGGTAATGTATATCGTCCCATGATTACTTTGTCCAAACATAATACAACAAAAATCTAGAAAGGGTCTGGTAAAAGTTGTCACTGGAGCATAGTTTTTGAGACAACTTATTTTGAAGATACTTTCAGTCACAATGTCAATGCAAAATGTCTGGCAAATTTAGAATGAATAATTTTAATTGCTCTCATAGATCACATACCGTCCACTGGGGTAAATTTGGCCCAATAAACGAAAATTATTGAATGGGCTGTATCTAGACAAAGGAGAGTGATTATCCGTTATTTATTGCAAGGGCCAATAGGTGGTTTAAATATAATAGGCATAATAAGTTGTTGTTGCTAATGGCCCCTGGTTGGAGTTTCCATTCATCAGCTCCTAATAGGCTGTTGGGCTAAAAGGGTGTCTCCTGTTTTGAATTAGCACCACAAGGGTCGGAGTCCGACTTGGCTAAATGATCGGCCCCGTAATTTTGAACTGAGTCAAGTGACGACGCCGGAACACTTGACCCCGCACTCCCAGAGGTAAATTTGAAAACTTGGAGGACGTTGCATCCGCGACCTATTTTACGTGCCCCGGCCACCATTAGTGAACACGGTGGTGGATTTGCAGCGGCGAGCATAGAACCAGGGACGTTCAGAACATTGACCCGCTGCTCTTGCCAACTGGCCAGGTATATAGGTATATTATAACAGGTTTGTTGGACCAAAGTTACTCGCAAAGGCTAAAGCTAACCCAGTTGACGGTATATATTTGTTATTTAAAAATAAGGAGCTCTTTACGGACGTCTTAAACCTGCAAACGAAGTCACCACAGAGTGAACTACGAAGAATGTTGCTACTGAGTTTATCTGCTGATATTCTTCAAACAGAAACATCTTTGTTCCAGGGAAAAGAAAGAACTGCTGATTTGTATTTTCGGACTTATCTTCCTCCGCAGTCAATTTCTTGTCACGGTCATGCCTTTTTAAAACACTGATGGTGTTGTTCTCACCTGAGTTTTCGAACTCAGACATTAACGGATTGTTATTTATGCCATTGTGTTCTCTTTGTTCTTCGGCATGAAGAGCGAGACGGAACACTTTTGTCATTTTCGTCTTTGAAGAACAATGCCCCTGTCAAATGTTTCGTGGGAGACATAAATAGTTGAAAGTAACGTTCCTCTGTATAGGGAAAGTTAAATAATTTTTTAAAGATTAAGATATAGGAAAGAGTGATGAATACCAGCTGAAGTCAAATAACGTGTATTTTCCCACGTATCAAGTTAAAATACAGTCGATTCCGGTAAATTGGACCACCGGTTAATCGGTCCAGTCGCTTATTCGGACCAAATCCTTCGAACTATACCGTAACTTCGAACTATATCGTCACTCAAAGTGCAAAAGGTCGTATGTCTAAAAACTGCATTTTTCAGGAGAGCAAAAAAACTGATTTTTTTCCTTACGATTTGATCCTATAATTATAGCAGCAATAATATATTCCAGCATAATATGCTGAACTAAGAATAAAATATAAATCACATAATTAGAGAATCAAATCATTAGGAAAAAACCAGTTTTTTATTTTATTTTTAAAAATTTTTAAATTTAAATTTTTTTTATTTTGGCTATGCTGAATTAAGAATAAAACAGAAAGTAGATAATTAAAGAATCAAATCATAAGGAAAACATCAGTTCTTTTTTTTGCTCTCCAGAAAAATGCTGTTTTTAGACATACGAACTTTTGCACTTTGAGTGACAATATGGTTAATTAATGAGAAATCTATTTATTTACAACACTGACTCACTAGGGGCGGTAGAATGGACTCCCACATTTCAAAGGGTAATAAAAAACGAACGAAACAATATACAGACAAAATCTTTACATTTTCGAAAAGTACTAACCAACTATCTAGTTTTTATAGTTTCCACTAGGTTTTGAAAATAACATCACTCAGGTGGAGCCCGCTGTTTGCGAAGCACTTCCGAAACCGACCTCTAAAGTTTTCCATCACTCCGTTGGTTATCTCTGTGAGAATGGCGGCAACTTTCTCACAAATAGCGGACTTATGGACTCGTTGAACATTTTCAGGTGTCCTAATGTTCCGAGGAATAATGTTCCGAGCCCGAAGCGCGTCTTAAATGCCCTTTGTGTCACGGTTACAGAAACGTTCTTTTTAAAGAACGCCTCTATAACGAAATAGCGATGTCACTCGTGGTGTCTACTGACAACTAGAAAATCCGCCCGAACTGTTACCACCTCCCCTCCACCCGCCAGTACCACTACCTTAACAAAGACCTTCAAATATTTGTGAATCTATTCTGCCGTACCCTGTATATATGTGTGTGAATTTATTCCTTATTTATATCAATAAGTGTAAAGCAAACATTTGTAATTCTTTCTTGAGTTTAATAATATACAAAATATTGTCTAGCAAGGACATTTGCATTTAAATAACTTATTATTTCCGATTAGGGCTTTTAAATGACATTGATTCTACATTATTAAAATCTACGTTATTTTTACCTTTATTTCATATTATTTTAAGTTTCCTGGCTTCCCCTTAAACAAAAATATCGAACAAATATTGGACCATTTAAAATACCTGCAATTCCCGGACAAAAATAACTTTTCAAAACGTTTGTCTTTAAAGCAAACGAGTAAAAGCGTTTTCACTTAATACCAAAACACTGCAAACTACTTTTACCCAAAGAAGCTCAAATATAACATCGAATTACCATTTGCCATCAGCATTTTTAAATCCACGTTGTTACAGGCTTTTGCAATCCTTAGTTAGTAACCCCCTTCCCCCTTTTCTCTTTCATTCCATACCTAAGTGCAATTTCCATGACAAAAGCGAATAGAGATAACGAATGAAGAGCGGGCTTTAGAGAGATTCAGAATTTTCGTTATTTTCTTCTTTTTTTCCCCACAGCACGCAACAGTTGATGAGTTCCTTGGAGAATTCGTTTTAAAAAATGGGATCACGCAACTAAAGCTGAGTGAAGAAAAAAACTTCCTGAACATATGTCATTGCTGATACCTGAAAAGCCAACTTTTTCACAGAAAAGATTTGCGAGGGGCGGAAGGGGGATTTTTAAGCCCCCATCCCTTAGTACCGTTTTGAATATTTGCATTTATTAGCATTGATTTCCGTTAGTCGAGAAATTTCCTACTGGTTTTCAAACTTCTACTATTAACAAGTCTTCTACCAAAGCAACTGATGGTCGAATATTTCGTTTTTTCCCCCCACATGTGACGATACATCCATACACTAACGCAAGCGATAAAATCACGTTTTTTTCTGCTTACTTTCAAAATTTGGAATCTGAATTATTTTACAAATATTTTATCAGGTATTTAATGACGAATGAATGCGTTTACACATGTGTTTATTACTATGCACTGTGCGTAAAAAATGCATACAATTGCAGTGGCGTAGCGAGGGGGGGGGGGGTCAATCATGCACCGGGCGTCACTCGCAGAGGAGCGTCAAATGGTCCTTTTAACTGATTCTAGATATTATATTACTATATGTTTTTCGTGGGAGGGGGGAGGCGCCTAAAAGGTATCGTGCCCTGGGCTCCTATGCTCTCTACGCCACTGTACATTTGTACTTCAAGTAAAGATAATTATAAGTATATCATAAATACCTGCTTGAAGAATCGTAATGAAATAATCAAACCATAATTGATATGAATGCATATCGATATAAAACTTACTGGTGAATAAAATTATATTTTTTTATATTTTATACGTATGTGGGTGTTGAATATGGTCAAGAATGATACAAGTAGGTTTTAGGGGCCTAAAGACATTCGTGGATTTTTTCGATGGAGTCCTGCACCTTTAAGGTCCGTGAATATGAAGAACAGACTATATATATACGTTCGGTCAAATATATTTCTAAACCACTACGTTTTCCTTCGGACGTCTCAGTTGCTTTTAATGTTTTCGCATAGTCGATGTACGTTCGGTTTATACCCAAGTACTATATTAAAGTTTAACGGTGTATACCCAAGTTCTATATTAAAGTTTAACGAGTATTCACTTTTCCCAACACCAAGAATCCCTTGGGCATTTCTACATATGAGGCGGTGAAAGGCAAAGTGGTGTAAGTCAGTAAGTCAAGTGGTGTAAGTCAAAAGAGTTTAACTGCAAAAACTACAGAAAATTCTACCATAAATTGAACAAATTATAATTCATAACAATTATTACAATATTGCAAATAATAGCTATTTACAATTCCACTATAAATTGAACATGGAGATTACATATTTGCCCCCAAATGAAAAAAGTTGAAAAAGTGACTTACACCACTTTGCCTTTCAACGCGTCATATAGAAGAAACGTTTCGATCTTCCCGTATTTTGGTATCATGGCTGAGGTATCTACGCATGATATTTTTTCCTGGAGGGTTTTTTTGGTTAGTCACAACATGTGCTCTGCTTTGATCGGGTGTAATTAGCAACTAATTATTTCGTTTCCCTGTAACCTAGATTATATTTTTCGCAACTGTACTCTATATCAGTTGGACACAATTAAAAAATACCTATGATGAATAACTGATTTTCAATCACTGTTCCAGCGGGGACGTTTTTACTCAAATCCCATTGAAAATGCCTTGGATACCATATAATAAATGAAAAGAAAATATAAAATATATATTTTGTTGGTTTTGATTTATTTGCAACGCCATAAAGAGTTTCTGCCAGATTCGGGTTCAGTTACTCACGAAAAATTTCGAGAGAGTCAATTTTTTCCCATTTAGCAAAGTAAATTACTCCTCCTTTTTCGACCTCCAAAATAAAATAATGACCTCATAAGTGCATATCATAAATCCTCATTCTCTTAGTTTTTTTTTAACCAAGATTGTCCAAAGTTTTCACCTGGAGGAACACGAGATAAGTTTAACTAACTTTAACTGCGATAAAAAACAAACAACAGAAAAATATTATAAATGGGAGTATCCTTCTAGTATTAAAACTTTTGCAGTTTTTCCAAATTACAGTAAACCGTTCTTTTTTTCTGTATATTTAATTCACCACTTCTGACAATTAAAACAATTCCAGTTAATGGCAAAAAAAAAACAGGATGACAGATGATGAACAACTTTTGTGTGTGCGCTAAAAGAAATACATTACTTTTCTTCCCAGCATGCAACAGTTGATGAGTTCCACAGAGACTCCCATTTTAAAAAATTAGATCACGCAACTGCAGAGAAAGTAACGAGGGCATAGAAAAGCGTGGAAGATCTGTACGGTATATAAGAAAAGGTAGACATCTATCCAGGTAAACATTAAAACGAACTGATTTTGTTAACGGTTCTGGAAGAAATAAAATCGGAATTCTTATGTAAGTTTCTATCACTTGAAGGATTAATGAACTTGTAATTCATTAAGAATAACTAATGCCATTATAAATAATAAGAAACATATTTTTTTTGTATCGTAAGGCTTTTGTAGGCTTCCTTCAATTCCAGGTGTAGAAAATGTGTTGAATATTAGTAAGGTTTAAATAATACAAAAACTACACACACACTCACACATATATATATATATATATATATATATATATATATATATATATATATATATATATATATATATATATATATGAAATGACCCGAATTGAGTCATCTCTTGAAGAAACACAATCGAGGCCGAAATTAAAGGCAATTCCAAATCACAAGAACAACTGAAGTTTATTCCATGAAAACAGCAACATGTTACTCGCATCGAAGAATGAATTAGGTCAAAGAGGGGTTGCCAGGAATTGGCGGAGAGAGTTAGTATATGGAAAAGCGGAGCGTCTCGCCAAGGTGTCAGAAGGTTACCACATTTAGAAAGAAAGTTCAGATAAGGGCGATTAAAGATTATTAATAATATTATCACATATATATATATATATATTTATATATAAATTAATTTAATGCATCTGAACATATGCTATATCTTAAAAATTAAGTACATTTTAATCTTATTTTCATTCGTTCATTTTTTTAACTATTCTTTATGATTTTGTAATAGTTTTAACACTCATAATTTGCAATGTCCTAATTTATGGAGACTAAAATATTGTACAAAAAAAAAGATTCAAAAGTAAGCGAAATTTAATTTATTCGAAATTACTTTAATCTAAATTTTAATGAATATTATATTATAACTTCGTGCGATTAGACAATTTTGCATAAAAAATTGTGAATTATAATGCAATTAAAAATTGTCCAATTAATGAACAGTCATCTAGTAATATGTCAAAATTCAAAGACATACCCTATATCAATCTTTTAAAGTGGATGAAAAACAAAAGACTATCTAATCATAGATATCACTGTTTAAAGATCAATTATGAAAACCTGAGTGATATTAAACAAATATTTAATCAGCAGTTTATAATTGATATTTTAAAAAAATTAATGAATTCTACGAATTTTTTTCATATGTAGTCAGAACAGATGAGGATTTCATTCCTTTTTTATATGAGCACTTAGGATTATTTTACCATAGAGTGCAATTAAAATTGGGAAAAATTTCATACATTATCATTTATTTAAAACAGACAAAATAAAGTTTTTATAATCATAACACAAATTATATTTATTGATATTTGCGAAATATAATTTTTAATCCGATGAACAGTGTATTTGTATTTTCTTTTCCGCTAAGACGATTTCGAGATTTAAAAAAAAAAAAATTGTACCTTTTAAGAGGTTTTTTTTAAACTCTTAAAAGTGTGAAGTCTGTAAGTTTCCCCTGTTTTCTGTTTGTAGATATTTATTCGAGTTGACACATCTTAATCAGTCCACCAGTGTTAAAAATACAGCTTAAAAAATAAGTAAACTGCATTATATAATATAAGCATGTCAGTGAATTAAACTGAACTTTACGTGAGGTTTTATTTTGCATGTGAGCATATTCGGAGTTTTAAAAGTAATGCAAATATCACTAAATTACCTAAAAGAAGGCAAATTAATAACTAAAATATCCAGTTGCCAAGGTGCTTAGTGTAATATTGTTAAGCAAGTATAATAAAACTGTTTCTTCGTTTTTATTTTGAAAGGAAGGCACATTTAAAGCAGTGTTATCAGTTCTCGAAACAATGATGAGATCTGCATCGCTAACGTTGGACTAGCGAAGTTTACTGTAATACTGATCTGAGCTTACACATATTAATCAGTTCACCAAGGTTTAAAAAGCAGCTTAAAAAAATAAATGAACTGCATTACATAATATAAGCATGTTAGTCAATTGCACTGAACATTACGTGAGGGTTTTATTTTGCTTATGAGCATACTCGGAGTTTTAAAAATAATTCAAATATCACTAAATTACCTAAATGTAAACAAATTAATAACTAAAATATCCAGTTACCTAGGTGTTTAGTGAAACATTGTTATGTTAAGTATAAAACTGGTTCAAGATTTTTGCTTTGAAATGAAGGTACACTTAAATCTCTATTTTCGGTTCTCGAAACAACGATGAAAGATCTGCATCACTTACCTCTGACTTGTGAAGTTTTAATTACATTGAAAGGCGAATTAAAAAGGTATTTATCTTTGTGTAAGCTATTGCTGTAGAGAAAAAAACAACATAAAAAATGAAAATAGGTAAAAATCATCTGTTGGCACGGGGAAAACCTCAAAAGCCCTGGAACCCCCTTTCTAATCCCCCCTAGAAAACACCTCATTTACTTTGCCCTCACATCGGCCCAGTTCCCGCCCATTGCTATTTAAAACTCACGTGTTTCGATCATACACGCTATCGACCAATCAACTCTGCGTTCCCTCAATCCACCCACTTCATTTCAGTTCCTTCTCTTTTTTGTCCCCCTTTCTTCCCCCAAGTGCTTCCCCAACCGCCATTTTATAAAGCTCTTGATTGCCGTTGTGTCAGCGGCAAATACTAAATTGGAAATTGTACCCGCGAGGTTACACAGAATAGTGTCTGCTTGAGAGAGAGAGAGAGAGAGAGAGAGAGAGAGAGAGAGCACATTGTTACAACAGAGAGTGTGCTCTCAATAAATGCGAAAATGATGAATGGTTGGAGATAACTTTTGAGTTTTGAATTTGGATCCCTGGTGGTCGTTGAAGGGGGTTTTAGTTCGGAATGATTGGAAATTAATGGTGTGAAAATTTCGTGTCGGTATTTTTAAAAATATTATGCGTTCCCACGCGAAAAATTTCGATTTGATTCGGGATCCAAATTATAGGTGTCTTGGTTTTGAGGTGTGACTTTTTCCGGAAACTGCCAATAGACGTTTCCGTTCAGGAAACTGTTTCTATGGTAATTATTTCATTCTTCAAGCTGTATATAATTATTTTTCGTTTTTATATTAAAACTGGGAGGAACTAGTGGTCTAGATCAGAATTAAATGTTTTGTGTTCAAAGAAATCGTTCTTTTCCCGGTTTGAAACGTTTCTGAATTCTTTAAGACAGAATTTAAATATAAGAAATTATAATATTTCCATGTTTCCCCGAGAAAAGGACCTAATTGAAAAATAAGCCCTAGCATGATTTATTAGGATATTTGTAATATAAGCCCTACCACAAAAATAAGCCCCAGTTAAAATCGTGAGCCAGTTGATTTGGTGCTCTAAGGGTCAATTTTTTGCTACAAGAGGGTTAATTAGACCGGGACCTACAATTTAAAGCCGCTTCCGAATGGCTACAAACATCCATGCAAACAGTGGGACTCGAACCCACAGAATCTGAACCGAAAGCCAGCGCCCTAGCCATTTGGGCCTCGCCTGACCGTCAGCCAGATGGATGCCAGACTTATCGCCGTGCAGTCACAGCACACATACACGCTTGATAACGAACGAACATGGTTGTGACTTATTAGAATCTTCATAATTGAATACGTCAAGTGTTGTAACAGACGTACTATACTCACTCTTGAAATATAGAAACGTTTTCTGAATTTTGTGCCTGCAATTTTTCAATGCATTTGTGTAGTTCATCATTTTTAACAGCCTTTGTTACCACTCCTGTTTTGTAAGACTTCATTTAATGCTTGATTTAATAATAGATTTAAAGGGAATAATAGTTCGATCCCCAAACAAGATGAGTGCGAAAAGAATTATCTCTTCTGTCAAGTACAAGAATGGAATCATAAAGGACTCCCGGAATAGGAATTCAGTGACATAGCGAGGGGGGTGGCAAGGGGGTCTATCATGCCTCGGGTGCCACTCGCAGAGGAGGTCCAAATGGTCCTCAAGACCATTGGACCATTAGGTCCCTAAGTCCATGGAGGGGCGCCAAAAGGTATCGTGCCCACGGTGCCACTCGCAGAGGGAGTCCAAATGGTCCTAAAGACCATTGGACTATTTAGGTCCCTAAGACCATGGAGGGGCGCCAAAAAGGTATCGTGCCCCGGGTGCCAGTTATGCTCGCTACGCCACTGTAGGAATCTTACAGCTTTCTAAAAAGAAAATAAGTTGGGTTTCCGAATGGTCCGAAAGTGGCGATCAGAGTACGATAACCTCGGTGAACAGGTGGACTCGGGAAATGCTAAGAAGCGCAAGTGTGGATCAGGTCGGCAACCATTCTTTCCTGAGTGTGAAGACATCGTCTGTGAATGGATTGTCCGTAGGCCTGATATTCAAGTATTTGCCCTTGCAATGGTGATATTCCACAAGAAGATGGCATGGCTGTACTTGAATAAATGCAAATTTTTTTGTACATGAATATATGAATAAATTTAGATTGTTGTAAATGATTAAATATAAATTGTTGTGCATGAAAAAAAAATAAGTCATCCCGGGAAAATAAGCCATAATGTGTCTTTTGGAGCAAAAATTAATATAAGACCCGGTCTTATTTTCGGGGAAACACGGTATATCAAAGGAACAACGTCTAGGTCCTTTGTTTCAGCCAATCGATACATGGAAAGGGAAACTTAATGTTCGTATTTATGAGTTTCATATTGATTTTGAAAATTATTCGAAACAAGAAAATCAATTACAGAAAGAAAGGATATTGTCATTAATAAAAGCTTAAGTAAAGAGCTATAAGCTTGAAAACAATTGAAACCCATTTCATTCATTTAATAAAGCTTGAAACATGTAAGAACTTCAAAGTAATCATCTCCTTTCAATCCCCATTTCATCTGCCGTATGTTGCTCTGAAAGAATTTTGAAATCTTTTTTTTTTCAATGTAGTAGGCACTTGTTTCTTACGATAGGTAGTTCTTAACATTGTCCCGCGAAGTTTTGCTGGCTACTTTATTATGGAAGCACTAAATAGGTGCCCCCTATGAGAGGGACGTCAAGGAAACGAACAAGCCCTATTCGGTATTTTTACCCAAGACAGTGAGTGGGCTTGGGTTAAAATCCTGAAGCCCACTGGCTTGCCGTTCTGAGTGCACTGCGTGGCATCTCAGAACGCTAACAATTATGCTATGTGGTTTTTGATCGTATCTTATTTTTGATAATCGCTTATTTTTGATCGTATGTTGCACAATTTGCTCATGAAACTAAATTTTTTAACTGTAAACCAATCTAATCTAGATAATAAAACTTATATTGTAAAAAAAGCCCTGCTTACTGTACCTGTACTGGAATTTCAGGTTTTATTTAAAAAAACATTGTTTTGTCAAACGTAGTAAAACTCACGAAATATGATAATAATCTCTAATAGCCGAACGTATGATAATAATTTACACATGCTTTGATTAAACATACACGTGTGCGTCCATGGTAGCGTGTATATATTATGAGTTGGGATTGTATAATACTTAAATATTTAGAAGATAAGTATGTTTTCTTGCATAGTCACACACCGGAATTATAGTAGTCCTCATGTCAAAAAAATTACAAGAAGGTGAATCCTGGAGCAAATCTGACCAGTTTAGAGAATAAAAACTTTCTCTGGTCATACTTTAGGACAGGAGTTCTCAACCTTTCAGGCTCTGTGCCCCCCTTTGAACACTGATGTGAGGTCACGCCTCCCCCACCACCACCAACATATGTGGTACACAATACAAGTATTACAATCGGAATTGAAACTGAAGCTGGTTATTAAATGAAAATATAGAATAGATAATTTCATACTCAAAATTTTATATCACTACACATATCTTAATTTGAAACATATATTATTATTAGAACATATTAAATCAAAGAATTAAACACAGATCAAATATATTTGAGGTAATCAAAAATCTAGGTGAGGTTGTTTTATTTTTAAATTAGAGTTAGTTTTACTTTTTATTTAATTTTTTTAACTCATGCCTCCCTTGAAATTCTACGCCCCCCCCCCCTCCCAATTTGAGAACCGCTGCTTTAGGATGCAAAGCATACGCATGTTGTTGGAGTATATGTCACTCAGGCATGTCTGTCTTATGATTTGTCTGCGAGCAGGAGTGGACTGGGGTCAAAAGCTGAGTCTACGTAGGATTTTTGGTTTGTAATATGGCTATTAGTGCTAATAGGTGCATGTTGGGATTGTTGAATAGGAAAGATATGCTACGGTGGCAAAAACCAAAATTTGATTACTTTGACGCTTGTTACAGGTAGTACGTGGGGAAATTTCATGGAAAATAAATACATTTTAGAAATTAGTGTTTACTCAGTATGCAAAATGGGTGATGGCCGAATGGCTAGGGCACTGGCATTCACTTCAGATCCTGTGAGTTCGAGTCCCACTGTTGGCATGGATGTTCGTAGCCGTTCGGAATCGGCTTTAAACTGTAGGTCCCGGTCTAATTAGTCCTCGTCAAGCAAAAAGTTGACCGTAGCGCTCCAAACCAAACCAAACCATTATGCAAAATATAGACCTACAATTAATGTATTGAACATAGATTAATAGATTTAAGAGCTGCGTAATTTACTCGTATGTGTTCAACAATTACTCTTAACAATGTAAGCTGATCTAACGCAAGATTTTGTTTTACTGTAAAACAGTCTCTCCCTCTCTCTCTCTCTCTCTCTCTCTCTCTCATATATATATATATATATATATATATATATATATATATATATATAATTATTTACAAATGTATAAGAAGCCTACGTGCGTGCAGAAATAGCTCTGGTAAGGATCAATTCTGTGCCTGTCGATAAAAATTGAAAAGTAACAGCTAAAACTTTCTCCAGAGGCCTTCATTTTCAAGTCGCTTCCCTCCCTTAACTAAATCCAGTGCAAATCTACTATGTTTATGCATGTGTATATATACTGCTATGAAGATAGAGGGGGGGGGGGCGTAAATGGATGGCAGCATAATACAGCCGTGCAGGAGGCACATAATTTAGATAATGGTCCTGATGGGCATCGAGATAGGGGAGAGTTTAAAATAGTCTTGGGTGGGAAATGGCGGTTGTTGCTTAGATAGGGCGTTATCGAGGGCCCCCTGAAATTGGGTATTGAAATTGGAGATATGGGGTGTTTAAAACTGTAAGAAGTCGGATCCCCTCGTTGTTCTTTTCCGCTCTTGAGAGTGATACGGCGGGATAAAATCATTTTATTCAGAGGGTTCGGTATCGCAGTCGCGTAAGACCGTGTTTCAAAAAAGGGAAGAGTATAAAAATTTCATGCAAGTTTAATACCGGAATACGTCTTGTTTTACAAGCGTGACTGTAAGTTTTATATATTGTCTAATATTTCCATTATATTATCCATTTTTAGTGGCCTTTTTGTTTTCAGAGCTAATTGAATGAGATATTACAGTATTTTTCTCTCAGGGCCTGTTCACATAGAATCCGTTAGCGTCAGTGTTAAATATTCCTTTGGCGCTGATTGGTTAAATAGATCAATGACTGGTATATGATTGGTTAAAAAAATTTACGCTGAAGCTGACGGATTCTATGTGAACAGACCCTTACCGTCTTTTATTGCTGTAAAATGTTTATCTGACAGTGCTTTTTGTACGGGATGAAAATTTGTATATCAGGATGTTTTACTTATACCAGATTTATTTTATTTACATATAGTATGTAAATATAGCAGATATGAAGTTGATAGTAATTATGTTAGCAGTATATAAAAAGAGCCGTTTCATCAACCTCATTTTTAAATGAGCAATGTAAATTGACGAATTTTTAACGAAGCATATGTCTGTATAAATGTTAACATTATGCATTTTTTTTTAGTTATTTCTTATCTTGGCCACGTACAATTTTTGTGTGCTCTAAAATTTTTGTTTGCTCTAACAATAATGCGTGTATGCTTCCTAGACGTCTGTTTGACCTCATTGTTTGATAAGAAAGCTTGTAGGAACTGCATTTACTTTTTACCATCTACTCAATGACATGTCTTCCTTTTATAGAAATAAGCTTATATTTCGTAAAAGAAAAATGCCTACACTATTGTTAAAATTCCATTGTGATTCAACCCAAAATTGATACTTTTCATTTACTACAGATGTTGGATTCTGTGCAATACCGTAATGAGGCACTTATGACACGATTGAAATTGTATCAATTTTCGTGCCTCTTTCATTTACCTTATATGTTGTTTCAAAGATTTTTGTTTGGTGAAAACAACCATGAAGATAACCATAAAGATTTTCAATCAAAAGCTCAAAATTTTTAAACGTAAAGAAATCTGAAACTGCTAGCGCGAAACTATAGCTCAGTTTTATACTGTATTTCAGTAATAATATTTTATGACAATCAAACAAACATTTGAGAGGTATGGATTTAATAAAGAAAGAGTTTAAATCAAAATTTCGGATACCCAAACTTCCACTGCCTCATATTTGAGAATACTTAATTTTTTTCTTTCCTAAAATTATTAAATCCGACATATATAATTACTATCGTATAAAAATGGAATTTCATCGGATTTAATATTTTTTCTTTAGTAAAATTATTAAATATGATATATATAATTATTATCGTATAAAAATGGAATTTCATAGAATTTAATAATTTTTCTTTAGTAAAATTATTAAATCCGACATATATAATTATTATCGTATAAAATGAAATTTCATGAAAATAATTATATTAATTACAACAGTAAATAAATACGACAATTTTAAGATTTTTACATAAAACTTTATACAACTAACTATACACTAATAATTATAAAATATGTAATTATATGTAATATAATGATATAACAGTTTTGGACACATTGTGTTTCAAAGCGACTTCTTGCTTCTATAATCGGAATGCGTTTCTAGAGTCAATTCTTTATATTTTCATAAATTTGGATAAGTCCTCTTCACTTCAGACTCACAATAGTTACTTCCTGCATTCATCCATTGTCTTGGCCACTAAAAAAAATAAATAAATGAAAAATAAATATTTGACAGCGGCGTATTAACATTTTATCGTTAAAAGCACCATTACATTATTAAATAATAGTAAAATTGTTAAATTGTTTACCGGTAAACAACTATTTGTTTACCAGCGTTATTTATTTCCAATTTATCGTTTGCAGCTTTATCATTCGCATTCATTATTCCAATAAACTTTCATTTCACATCCTCATATCTTTAAATTATTGAAAATAACTTTCTAATTTCATGTTAATGCTGTTGTCTTTTTTTTTTCCTTTTGCCGTCTGATAAGAGAGAAATTTTAAATGACCATCCCACCTTGTTTTTTGGAACCCACAAAAACAACGTGAGCAGAAAGCAATATTCTTATAATTGACTTCGCCCCAAATCACTTTCTTTTGTTGAGTTCGAATCGTCCCGTTTATTTCCAACATCCACTTCTCATTTCCGATGGTTCCCCACTCATATCTCGAACCCTATCGTTCCTCGATCACCCCATTGTTTAGAACAATGGAATCCAGTGGCGTCGCATAGAAATGATGGCAGCCGAGACTTGATTTTAATTACGCTCCCTCCCCCTCCCCTTCCACCGCCACTACGCCTCTTGAATCCCTATATAGATTTCATTTCATTAAGGAATAAATTAAAGGCCAGTTCTGCAAATTAATCAAATAATCATTACAATGGTATTATTTATGGTATATTTTTTTTGGTTAAGTTCATGTAAGGTCGCCCATAAGCTGAAATTCTAATGAGAAGATTTCTGCGCTAGGATTATATCTTAACTTAGATCGTTCCGTACCTGTCATGTTAAATGTTTTAGTGATTCGGCTTATTTGAAAAAGGTTTCGTCATTTTGATCGGTTTAATTTAAACCGATCGAAAAACCTTTCCATGAAGTAAAAAAAATTTCTCTCCTCATGGAAAGGTTTTTTGAAATTTCCCTGCGCTTAAGAATTGTTATATAATTCAAATATTAGAGCAGTCTCTAGAGATAATTTGCAGAACTGGGAATAACATGCAAATTTTGGGCAGTATGAGAACTCTGTTTGCCTTAAATTTATCTGTGATACAGTTGCATACAAGTTATCACAGTTGTTAAGTTGTTAGGACCCATTATATAATCCGAATATTAGAGCAGTCTCTAGAGGTAATTTGCAGAACTGGCAATAACATGCAAATATAGGGCAATATGATAACCCTGTTTGCTGTAAATTTATCTGTGATACAGTTGCATACAAGTTATCACAGTTGTTAAGTTATTAAGACCCATTATATAATCCGAATACTAGAGCAGTCTCTAGAGGTAATTTGCAGGACTGGCAATAACATGGGCGGTATGAGAACCCTGTTTGCTGTAAATTTTATCTGTGATACAGTTGCATACAAGTTATCACAGTTGTTAAGTTGCTAAGACCCATTATATAATCCGAATATTAGAGCAGTCTCTAGAGGTAATTTACAGAACTGGCGATAACATGTATAAATTGTGCAGTATGAGAACCCTGTTTGCTGTAAATTTTATCTGTGATACAGTTACATACAATTAATGCCTAATTTCCGTTTGTTGGAGGGCAAAGCATATTACTATCGATTATTTTTTCGTCAATTCAGTCGATGGTCCAAGAAAATTTACGATTTCATCGAGGTGGCCCTCGATCACGAAACACCAAAGACCACTAACTGAAATCAATGTTTCTTTTTTTCTTCCGCACCATCAACTCAGGAGAGTTTTTGATAAGCAGAAATTATTTTGAGAATTTGCAACAGAACCAACATTGCATATTTGAACACTGACCGTCGTTTTTATGATGGTATATAATATAATTCTTTGGACAGCAAGCATCTTTGAGAATTTAGTATTTGTTGATTGGACATGTTTTCATTGATGCGGTAAAATAAATTTTGTACCTGAAATATGATAGAAAATTTGTATAGTTCTAATCAGATGCATTCATTGATTCTCAGTGGTGAAGGCAACCCACTCTGGTACCTGAATTTTGTCAACTTACTCGTAGCAGCTCTCATAAGGGTCCTTTGGAACTTGCATCGTATCGTTGTTTCCGTATCATGGATAACAAAAGAATTGAATATACACTTGCTTTGTTTTCAATCTGCTGTCTACGAATCGTCTTCTCCTACCATTTAGTTTTAATCGACGTTTATTTCGTTTCCATACCATAAGAAGCAGCATGCTGCAATATTTGTGCGTTGTATTATTTCTTAGGTATTTTTTGGGAAAGGATTTTTTGAAGGAGAGATTTAATACTGTGATATGATAAGGAGCATCATCCGTATTTGCCCAACTCTGATATAAATCTTGAAACGGATATCTTTATAATATGATGCAGGCGTGTAAACACTGTAATAGGTATCGTGTGAGTCCCCATGCTACGTGGGACCGGACGATGGCCGAATGGTTGGGGCGCTGGCGTTCGGTACCAAAGTCTGTAGGTTCGAGTCCTACTCTCGGCATGGACGTTTGTAGCCGTTTGGGATCGGCTTTAAGCAGTAGGTTCCGGCCTAATTAGCCCTCGTGTAGAAAAAGTTGAACGTAGCGCTCCAAAGCAATCCAAACCCATCCTGCGTGGACAAAAGCAAACCTTGGAAAGTGATACGGCAGTTGGAATTAATAAGGCAGTTGGAAATTTTCTCATTGCCCTAATTATTCGTTCTTCTCCCAGTGTCTCAGTGTGCTCCATTTTGTCCCCTTTCCTTTGAAATTTATTATACTCTTATGCCCTTCCTCCTATCTAGCTTTGAATGTATATTCAGAGAGACATGTTCATAAAGTTTCTATTAGATCCACGATGTGCTGTTCTCTATTTCAAACACTTTATGCTGTTAAGAATGCTATGCTTTCTACAATATCGTATTTTACGACAATAATTATAATTTTGATACCCGTAAAAAATATCTTCAGAGCCACAAATGGCAATTTTCTTGTTGTCCTAATTAATCATTCTTCTCTCAGTGTTAAGCTCTATTTTTTTTCCCCTTTCCATTGAAATGTATTATACTGCTATGGCCTTAGTCCTATCTACCTTTGAATATATATTCATAAAGACATATTCATAGAGTTTCTATTAGATCCACAATGTATTCCCCATCTCAAATGGCTTAAACTTTTGAGAATGCCCTGTATTCTACAATATCATATTCTAGAACAATAATTATAATTTTGATACCCATTAAAATTATCTTCAGAGTTGCAAATTACGGGAGTTCCGAGAATTCTATAAAGCCTAATTTTCTATAAACCTTCAACTACAAGCATGTCTGACCAGCCAGATTTTATATAACTAACTGCAAACATGCATGTGTCGCAACATTAGAACAGTTGTTACGGACAGATGTTAAGCCCGCTTTACTGCATTATTTAGCATTACGTAACCGTTGACAATACAGCTAACGATATGATTTCACAATCGAAACTATTGAAGGAGCAGCAATTGATATGCGTCAGATTCTAGTCCCTTTTAAATAGCAAGTAAATCTCTCTCTAATTTCAGTGCAAATTCAGTGGAAAGTACAACAGTTAATGATAAAAAATGTGCACTTTGTATTTCGTTATTCTACAGCAGCACTTTTGGGGATAAATATTATGCAATAAGTTCAAATGAGAGTTGGTATATGAGTATATACATTTATGTATGTGTGAATGTATACATGATCATAAGCTAACATTTGTAAAACAGTTAAATTTCGAGTAAAAAATAATTATGTATATATATATATATGGTGCCCGGTATAAAGTGCTTAAGTCAAAAACAGTGATTTAAATATACCAAGTTATTGGCTTTTATACCAATCAAAGAACAATAATGTCGACTTGAGTCTTTTGTACAAAGAAATGTACTTTTGTATACAAAATTGATAGACTTAAATCTTTCATACATGTCAAAAGATTTTTGTCTTTTTTTATCAATACTAACAAATATCTAAAAATCCCTTTTTTTGACTTAAGCCCTTTATACCGGGCACCATATATATATATATATATATATATATATATATATATATATGTGTGTGTGTGTGTGTGTGTGTGTGTGTGTGTGTGTGTGCGTGTGTGTTTGTTTGTTTGTTTGTTTGTTTATGTATGTATGTATGTATGTATTTATGTGTGAACGCGTGTGTGTTTGGGAACACTGTCTAGTTTGAGTCGTATGTTGGAAATTGTCAATTTTTATAGTGAATACTCCCTGTATTTTATACATACATCATACTTTATATACAGCATACTGTTATTCTGTCTAACACGCTGTTAGACAGAATAACAGTTAAGGCAGATTAAAAGTAAAAGGGATTCTGTTAAAACGAAGAAACAACTATGAAATATCCATTTTTGCTCAGTTTTTGTTCATTTCTTTAACTTTGTGAATTACCTTAGTATATGACTTATAATATTCAAACTTACATATAAGCGCATTTACGCGCTATGCAAAGGCAATCCTTAATTTATTTTTCCATGCAGTTCAAAATTTGAAATTCAAAATATTGTTTATTGCTAATTATCGAAACCGTGGTATCTGACGATGGTTTCCCCTTGCATAACAATTGACAAATGCTTATTTATTAATCAAACATCGTAATTAATTGCTCAGTGTCCATTGTGCAAGGATTGCATTAATATTTGCCATCAGTGCTCTAATTCACCAACAACCGAATGAATAAAAGAGCAAAGTATTTAGAATTTAATTACTGGGTATGCTTTCAGTCATTTCATCCCTCTCGAAATTGTCTCTGTAGATTCATGTGTCAAAAGGGTGCCCATTATTCAAAGAGTTTAATACTCTTTAAATGAATTGAGTTCTAAGTAAACAGTTAAAAAGAGACTTTTACTAATACTTTCAAATATTTTTACTCTTTCCAAATTATTATACTCGAAATATTGCCATTGATAAAATTTAAATTCTACCCATTTAAAAAATGAAGAATTTTTAAGAAAATTTATTTTTAATTTTTATAGATGGCATATCAAAAGATGAATTAGTAAGTTCTCTAGAAAATGGTGTATCAACTGTAAATCAAATACCTACTTTCTACCCTAATATTGCACATACACACACACACACACACGCATATATATATATATATATATATATATGTGTGTGTGTGTGTGTGTGTGTGTGTGTGTGTGTGTGTGTGTGTGTGTATGTGTGTAAGTATAAGTAATGATAATGCCCGACCATTTTTCTTGTCGCGTTTTCTAAATTCTGCTCAATAAAGCCCAGTCCCTATTCCATATTGTGACCTAGGAATAAACGAACTAACCAGCTAAATTATCCCTTAACCGCACACGCGATAAAGTTATTTTTAACCTCCTACCACTGAAAGAATCATGGAAATGAATCATGCCTTCACGTGGTCAATCATGTGTCCGTTTCTAACCAATTATAGAATTCTAAACACCTAGCGCCCCCATAGTATAAAAGGAATTTTCGCGCACTCTCGCTCCCTCTCATTCCTTGTCAGCGTACTATTTCCGACTACATTATGATGTAACCGTATTCGATACTCAAGCCTCGGCAGTTCCGGTGGCTAGCTTGTTTGATTCCTATGGTCTAGTTACTTTCTGTCAAGTTGTTTTGCTGAAATGTAGTGTGCGAGGTGCTGTCTTCATTATTCAGATTAAATAAAATAGTTCACGAACTTTGTGCTTCTCATCTCTGTTGTCCGTCCCTTCAATGGCTCCGACTACCTGTGTGTGAATCCGTCCCCTGTACTTGCCTTCTACAGTTATTATTATATATATATATATATCCATTTTTCTTCGAAACATGGAATGCCTTTTTCTTTTTTTTTCTTGGTTTTAAAAATGGCTATAATGGTTAACTCTGCGAAAACCATTATAGTCATTGTTAATGGTTATATTGTTAATGGTTATGGTCACGAGTAGTACATTACTGAGTGAGCTATCCGCCTTACAATAATATTTTAAGAACTTCATATATGAAGCCCTGCCTCCTCCCCCCAAGCAAAAAAAAGGGGGGGTGCATGTTCTGGAGATCTTTAAAGTTATCCCGTACAGTATGTAATTCCGTATTCTAAATATGTAGCAATATTATATTCGCACATCGATATATTGTCCGAAATGGGTACTTATATATACAATGAAACTTAATAAGCATATTGAGCAATAGGAGAGAACCAAACAGAATGGTTTCAGAGATGTCCACCACAATACAACACACTCAATAACTCGCACCTGCTCCAAATTATTAATTGTTCCCGAAAAATTCTAAAACTGGACTTCCGAACATTTCCTGATTGGAACATTCTTATTGTTCGGGGGGTAACTTTCGACCGGCCTTAATTAAAATCCTGGATGGAACCCATAAATTTAGACACTTTGTAATGATAATGAGTGGTGCAACAAGAACGTAAAACGATTGAAAGCGGAGTCATCAGATTCTCGCATATTCCTTTTGTGTGCCGTGGAGCTCTTAACTGTAAATGACTGGCACAGATGGACATCGAGATAACGGCGGTACCCGAGGTGCTCATAATTAAAATGGACGCATTTCAGGAGTTCTACGAGAGGCGAGATAGTAGACTCGATGATTCGGAATATGAGAGCTATTGTGTGTATGTCATCAGCGCTGATTCGAGAATCTAATCAAAGGCATCGGAGGTCTGTGTTGATAAAGACTTCACCTGTTCAGTAATATTTGAAGTTTTTTTTTTTGAGGAATTTTAAAGTTTAAACATGGATGTGACTCTATTGTTTCATCTCTCTTTCTGACTAACTAAAAAGTCCATTATCGTAAAGGGTTCCTTAACACATGTACCAAAGAGTAAGCATTTTATATTTTACAAAGTAGTCAGAAACGTTATATATATATATATATATATGTGTGTGTGTGTGTGTGTGTGTGTGTGTGTGTATATATATATATATGTGTGTGTATGTGTGTGTGTGTATGTATATATATATATATATATATATATATATATATATATATATATATATATATATATATATATATATATATATATAAGTATAAAAAGACAATTTCCCGAATATGTCAGTGGGAGCATTCTTGGGCCGCTGGCCGATCACTTCCTGTATGTCAATTCATTTTTATATGCAATAGATAATGATATGCAATAGATAATGATAGATTAGTAAGATTAAAAACGTCAAACGGAACAGAAAAAGTGACACAAAAACGCTACGGATTTGGGCTAATTATATAAGTTTGTGTTTATATATATATATATATATATACAGTCGAACCTCCATATATCGAACTTCCACATATCGAAATTTTCTATATATCGAACTCTTAGCAAATCTCCATGTTCATTACATAGAAAAATTGTTTCTATATATCGAAAAAATCTCTATATATCGAAATTTTTTTTAAGACAAATTGAGAGATTTTATTCCACTTTAGAATAAAATCTCCCAATTTTTGGCATTTGAAACATTATGTCGTGGACTTAAATTCGCGGAAAATGTCCCTGATTAAGCTTTTAGTGGACTGAATAAATACGAACATTTCTTTTAACTTTCAGCAAAACTGGCTGTTCAGCAAGATATTCGTAGTTTTTTTTTTTTTTTAAAGAATGTAACTGTGATCATTGTAACTACTGTCTGAATTATTGTTTTTTTAAAGGTATGTTGTACTCAATAAATCTTTCATATTAATTCATTTTTTAGTTATTAACTTTCATTTAATGGGATTCGCATATAAATTAGAAATGGAGTTTCGTATACGAAAATTAGCTTTCATTTTTTTTAGGAGAATTATGTTAATACTAAGATCTATTCTATACATCGAAATTTCTATATATCGAATTTTTTCCGGCAATTTGCTACTTCGATATATGGAGGTTCGACTGTATTAAACGATGTCAAATTATAAATCGCGTAAATATAACTAAAGGATAAACCGATAAGTAAATATATAGATCTTAAATTCCATAATGTATAAAATGCAAAATACCATTACAAAGCATATGGAAAATATCCACGGTATAAAAAATTCAGCGTCAGGAAAAAAAAAACTTTTAATAAATAATTATAAAAACTATAAGCAAGACCAACATTTTGTTCCGCTGGCTTCAAAGAAGGAAGTAGGAATTTGAGGAATAGATAAAAACGAGGCTTCTTCACATCCTGGGATTTTTCAGTTGGCGTAAATTCCGTCTGCGAGGCTTTGAGATGCGGAGAGATATCTCAGCCCTGTCAGAAGATAAAATTTAAAATGGTGAATATAAAATTTTAAACTATTATATAAAGTAATAAAAATGTGACTATTTTTCAGCAATGTTTAATATTAAAATGTGTTGGATATCGTATTATTTTATAAATGTTTTTCTTTATTACATTTTTAATATAAATCTGTAATTATGTAACACTTGTATTTTTATCATTTTAGGTGAGTTTATTGGACTCTTTGAATCTCTGTAGAAAAACAAGCGGCCTCAAAGGTGTGTAAAGCTAATTTAGTCAACCTTTTAATCAATATATATATATATATATATATATATATATATATATATATATAAGAGAAAAAAATGAACTTCTCATGTACTTGGCGATTTTCCATTTTATGAACTTTTTTTCTTGTAAATTAAAAATTCCTGTTCAGATTACGTTATAATTTCGTAATTATTGAAAGAAAAATAATTTCATAAATCCTCTGGCTTGCAATTGGCTAGAAAATTTATTAAAATAAAAATTTTGAACATATTTATCAGCATGATATTTTATGAGTGAAAAGTCATAACGGTATGATGTCTGAAGCTACGTTATGTACCACTATGAAAAACTACTATGTAAATACACTGCAGTTATGCATGCCATTACAAAAGACTCAAAGGTTAAACAACACCAATGACATGAAAAGGGTTTTTAAGCAATATGAATTAAGACATTTACTCTCTAGTTCAATGTTCAACATGAACAAAACGGAATGATACATTGTGCAAGATTTTGAATCTGGGAAGAAGAGAAGTTAAATCCCCTGTCCTTAAACTTTACTACAGGAAATTTATTACAAAAAGATATTCCCCAAGCAAATTTTTTTTTAAAACTAGCAATGCCTTTGTCCCCTTAACCCTTCAGCGGGCGCGCCCATGTACAAAGTGCAACATTTTCGTACTTTTGAATGGTTTGTTTTCACATGTAAGGTTTGAATGTTCTAAGCAATTTCTATTTATAGCCACACCCTTTCTAATGCAGGTCTGATATTCTGACCCTTGTATTCCTTTCAATTCATTGTTAGTCGTGATTTAACCTTTGTAAACCAGCGATTATACTGGATTACAATACGACAGAAGCAGGAGTTGATGTAGTCGATCCAATGTGCAGCTATTACACGGTATCCCGCATATCACGAAGATGGACAATCTAATTTCTTTTCAGGTTTTTGGATATAATAGGAATCCATTCGGAAGTTGTCCTTAGATCCAATATATCAGACAGTTTTTAAATAAGGTGATTGCATCTGCATTCTTTAGCCTTTAATTATAAATATAGCTCAATATTATCAACATTTTATATCTTGTCATAAAACGCTGAATTATTATTTTCAGTTTGAAAAAAAAAAGCTTATTACAAAAGGAATAATCAAGGTTGAAAGAGACGTTGCACTTTGTGCAACACGCGCCTGCTGGTGTTCCCAAAAATTGGCACGACTGCTGATGGGTTAATGGGAAATTCGTCCAATTTCTTCCATAAATCTATATTACGCTCAAACTTTGATAGTTATATAATACAGCAGAAGCGATCGCAAACGCCTTAAAATTTATTACAGGAAATTTATTAGAGAAAAAAATTATTTTCCCAAGCAAAATTTTAAAAAAAAGGTTAGCAATATCTTTGTTCCCTTAACGCTAAATCCATCCTATTTCTTTCATAAATGTATATTACGTACACTCAAACTTTCATAGTTATATAATAGAGCAAAAACGGTAGAGTCACAACATCCCCGTGTGTGAAAGAATGCAGTACTCCTGAATTCGATAGAAACACAATGAAGCAGTTTTCATCAGAACTAGTCTACGAGTTGCAAAGGTAAAGATTTTTTTTTCTTTATCTTTCATAACTTTCATTATAAAGTTTTAGAATGAAAGAGATAGATTCCTAGTGTCACTACCACAATCCGTCGGCCGAAAGAGGAATCTTTAGTTGGCGACAAAACTTTTTTATTTTCAGATAAGCACTGCCGTGGTAATGAAACTCAGCGTTGTTTTAAGAAAGGAAAGTATTAGGATTGTCAATTCCCCCAAACGTTGTCATCAAAGGAGCATTTTTTTTCATGAGCACGGCGACATTTCTTCTCAAAATGTTGAGAAACAGTTGGTTTTTATTCTTGAACTTCCAAAAATACGAATTGAAATACTTTATTGGGATATCTCAATATGGACTCCGATGCTATATTGATATTAGCTTCTTCGGTGAATATACATATACATGTTGGGGGCTTACGGCAATATTGGGAGAGGGGCCTGTGGCAAATATACTGTCTGATTCAGAGTTGTAATGGAGCAGCACAGTCTACACTAAAGCATTTATTTTCTACGCTACAGACATCACAGAACGAACAATATAAATCTTATAACCTGGGATTCGAAACATGGAGCTCCATAGCTCACCCCAGTCTCGCTTACTCGCTTACTCTGACAAAAACAAAAGTACTTATATAGGGAGAGAGTGCATTGCAGCGCCCTCTAGAGATCGTAAGTCTGAAGTTACAACAGGGCCCAAGGAAGCCTAGTGGGAGCGCGTTGGATCTAGGACTGGGGGGATGTTCGATTCGAATCCTGACGAACGGCATTAAATACCTTTATGTCTAGACCGAATGTGGGTACGTTAATTCATAGACCGGAAAGTACTTCTATGAGGTCAGAGAGGTTGGTGGAAGGTGCGAGCTCCCCCCCCCCCAGATGTCGCCCTTGGGGGGGGCTAGGACTGGGGGGTGTTCGATTCAAATCCTGACGAACGTCATTAAATACCTTCGTGTCTAGACCTAATGTTGGCACGTTAATTCCATAGATCGGAAAGTACTTCTATGAGGTCAGAGAGGTTTGTGGAAGGTGCGACCCCCCCCCCCAGATGTCACCCTTGGGGGGCTGATCGGTCATACCTGAGGTGGCACCAGGGTGTAATGTTGGCTCACCTATACGGTGCTCCCTTTTCCATAAAAAAAAAAGGTTCTCACGGTTGAAGTGTAAATGTCTTCATTGACAAGTGCCCCGCATTGGCAAACAAAGAACAAAAACATCTAGAAAGGTCGGGTTTGTACTAATAATTTATTTTTTCATTTATATTAAATGAATTTGAGCGAATTTATATATTTTGGGGATTCCTATCATCTTTTTTCGGAGAGCTCGAGAATTTTACCCCTCTAATATCGTGGAAATAAGATTCAATAAATTTTTACTAAAAACGCAAAAAACACCTGAGACATATTCAAGTAATTTTACATAGTATTGTTTAAAAAAAAATCTCGCGTTCCACCTTATTACATTAAACTAGACATTCGTCAGTCATAAAAGTCGTAACATAAGAAAAAAAACTATTATTAGAATAAGGTATTTTCTAATTTTCAATTTCCGCCCCAAGATAATGAAAAAGCAAAAATGTACACTGTTCACGGAATCAGAAAACTGAAATGAATTTCTTGAACATCTGAACACTTTCGTTAATGAAATTACCCTTGTCAGATCAAACTTCAAATGAAGAATGAAAGAAAACGGAAGCTAAGATTTCTAAATGAATAACAGATTTGCAATTACATTTTTCATAAGATATTCTTCATTAATTTTTAGCTATATCATAAATGGTATTTTGCGTAGTTAGTAATGGGTATAAAAATATCGTTAACGTAAAAGCAAAATAGTTATGACAAGAAGCTTAGAAATGACGTCTGCACGACATCCTTCGGAAAAATGGCTAAGAGTACGTATTTTTGGACTTTCTAATTTAGTCTCTGAAATGAAAAATAGTCTTTTCGTCATCAATACCAGACTGAGATTCTCCCTGAAATCCCATTTTCATGATATTTTATCGAAGATTCTACACCAATACATACTGCAATAAAACAAATGTTGAATAAAGGAATAAAAAATGTTTCTGAAATGTAGGTCATTGGTGAAAATGGCGATGATAAATTGTTCTATACATTCCAGAGTGACCTTATCTGGGGAAATTTATTTCTAAATTCATGAATTCCAAAGAAGAAATGAAGCAGAAGAAAATTATTGCTATTTTTGGATTTAATTCGAAGTCCATTAATTAAATTGCTTCATTTAAAATATAAAGAGAAATGAAAGCTATTGGAATAAAAAATGTATAGAATGTTTCATGTTACAAAATGTACCATTTTTGCTTTTATTTTAAAAAAACAAGAAAATGAAACCTTGTAAGTCACAATAGAAGAATTTTTATTTCAGTGGTCTCAATAAGCAAAATGACATAATCCAAACACCGTAAACTGGCAGTTCAGAGTATGTACAAGTAAATTAAAAGGTAGTTACTGCTTTAATTAAGTTTGCCTTGTCTCTTAATTAATACTCAGTGGAAAAGATAAAACATACATGATCCAGACAAATAGAAATTCATGTCTACATAGTAAATCTGCCTAAAGAATACAAATGGACAGGCAGTAACTATGTACTTAAATAATACAAAAAAAAGTTAAGGAAATAATATATATATATATATATATATATATATATATATATATATATATATATATATATATATATATATATATATATACACTGTCACAAAAAAATATATGCACCCAGAAGGAAACGAGTTACTATCACAAAAATTAACATGTATGTAGTGTATGAGGAGATAAGCAAATGATTACAAATTCAGAAGAACAGACCGTTTAATTAAGAAGATATGGCATGAAAAAGATTACAAATCAGTAAGTAGTAAATCCACCTCTGGCAGCTATACAAGCCGAAACACGGCGTGGCATCGAATCAATGAGGTCACCTATGACCTCCTGCGGAAGATTATGCCATAATCTTTGCAACTGGGCAGTTAATTCACCAGTACTCCGGGTCGGCTGCAGTTGCCTTCCAAGCACGTCCCAGACGTGCTCTATTGGCGAGAGGTCTGGTGACCTGGCAGGCCATGGGAGTACGTCATATCCTTGAAGACATTGTTGGGAGAGTAGCGCAGTATAAGGAAGAGCGTTGTCTTGCTGATAAATGGCACCTGGACGACTTGATAGCATAGGCAGTACAACTGGCGTTAAAATCTCATCCACGTAACTGCGTGCCGTCAAAGTGCGTCGAAGGACGACTAGAGGTGATCGTGTGTCCCAACAAATCGCTCCCCATACTGTCACACCTTGTGTAATTGTCGTATGCCTCTCGACAACAAATGCCGGATCGGACCGGTGGCCTGGCCGCCTCCACACGCGTATGCGCTGGTCATCAGCATTGAGACTGAATCTAGATTCATCGCTAAAGATCACACCCTTCCAGTCGGTCACACTCCAGCTTGCCCGAGGTCGGCAAAAATCCAATCGACACTGCCGATGATGTGGGGTCAGTGGTAGGCGTCTTAATGGACGTCGATTCCTTATACCTGCTTCGGCCAGTCGTCTCCGAATGGTTTCCCTTGATACCACCGGATGTCTGGAAGGTGGTAAATGGCGTAGAACCGATTCTAGCGACGTTGTTCGTGCGGACGGGGCCGCTCTTATAATTGCACGATCCTCGAGCGCATTTGTGTTCCTGGGACGCCCTGGCCCTCCGCGACGGTTCACTATCCCTTCCATGATCCATTGTTGCCAACACCGAGCAACTACCATATAGCTCCGACCGAGGTGGCGGCCGATACGCCTGTTTGACCAACCTGCTTCTCTGAGGCCTACTATACGCCCCCTCTAAAAGTCTGACAATTGTTCGTACTGTCGCCGGTTACGTCTCAGAGGCATCTCTAGTCACAATACAGTCCATCCAAGTCGACAGATTTGTTTGAATAACCCTATGGCACGATCAATCATTCTTTTAAACTCTCTCAGCTGCGCATCTCATATGCGCATAACGTGCTTACCCTTGTCTCATTGGCTTTGAAATGTTGATCATTTGCATATCTCTTACCAGACTACATTCCTACCAATTTTCGTGATAGTAGCTCGATTTCTTCTGGATGCATATATTTTTTTTGTGACAGAGTGTATATATACATACATACACACGCACACACACACATATATAAATATATATATATATATATTAATTAGGGCGGAGTGAAAAAAATCAAAATCATGAATTTAAAACGCCTATATTATATACATAACCTAACGAAAACAGGTAAGCCCAAATTACTCTAATCGAGTATCGTATAGCGTTCAATTGCATGTCATTGTCCGATGTAACCTTTTTTTGGGAGGGCTGACTCTTTATCTCTAATCCTTATCAATTCTCTGTGTCCCCTGTCACGAAGTTCCAATTTAGCATCATCCATTCGTTGCATTCCGCGAAGAGAATATGTCCCGCCAGATGAAGAAAAGGGGGTAGAGAACGTCCAATTTCTCTTGATGAGGGAAGAATCGTAATTAAGAAGCGACAGGAAGAGCCCAATTACGAATTAATTCATCACGAAGTCGTGAGCGGAGAGAGCCTGCTACTCCCGAGTGAACTACCGCGGCAGATTCCAGTCCTATGCGCGAAAGGCTGTAATAAATATTGCGTAACAGCAATATTCTGCGAGGAGAAACGTGCCTTCTGTTGGTGGCCGTGTTTTCTTCTTCTCTTGAAGAAGCTCTATTAGGTCAAAAATAATGTTAGAATTTATGACTACTTTAACTCCAGTAATGAGGAAAGTAAAAAACCTAGTTCTTTTCCGTGCATCAAATGTGATAATATGAATTGAAATAACACGAAATGAGCTGAATTCAGCTTATGTTTGTTTTTCTGTTATGGTAAACGCACGACGTACATCTTTTGTTGGTACCTAACCAGAAATTGTTTCCTTTGCATTACTTCCCTGTATGCGTAGGGCAAGGGTATAGGCAGTAACGTCTCTGTCATGCTGTAGCACGTTATCGACATTGCATCACAAATAACTAACCCATGTTTTAGTCACCTTGTGACCAATAAGAAGCTTCTTTTAAACGTTGCATTGCTCTTAATGACATTTTCCTCCTAAAGAAATTATTATTTATGCTAGTTATATTTATTTTTAATGATAATCATGCCAATATAGTCACGTCACGGCTCTGTAACTATAGCCTGTTAGTCTGTATATATATATATATATATATATATATATATATATATATATATATTCAGTCGAACCCCGTTATAACGAACTTCAAGAGACCAAATGTTTTGCTCGCTTTATCCAGTGGTTCGTTATATCCGAACGGTTAAGAAAAATGCTAAATTTCAAAAATGTATAACTCATTCGTTGCAAGGTGTATTCAATAATGATATATTAAAAAATGATAAAATCATTAAAAAATAATCATTAATGAATTAAATCGACTAAAATCGATTACATTAAACTGACACAATACTAATTAAAATAAGCACAAATAGGAAAATGGCGGGACCAAAATTTTCGTTCGTTATATCCGTGAGCTCATTATATACCGGGTTCACTATAACGGGGTTCGACTGTTCGACTGTATATATATATATATATATATATATATATATATATATATATATATATATATATATATATATATATATATGAGTGAGAGAAATTAAAACATATATTCAGTTACATTCCTCAGATGTTAGAATTAGATTATGATGTGTTTCATAGAAAATTTTATTTTATCCCTTAAGCACTTTTTTAGCAATTAATTTTATGAACAGAAAAACAACAAACTGGATAAAATGTGAAGTATTTCAATTGCTGTTAAAAAGTTTAAAAGTAACAACAATGTATCTCGTTTTCGGAATTCTGATTTTGCTGCATGGAGTGTTTTAATTTCACGAGATATCTTCTATAAATAACTTTTTCGTTTGAAATATATTTTAGAATTTTTCATTCTCAGATTTCTCTCATTTACTTACTAGATTTATGCTCCTGGGAGCAGAGTTGTGTTTTTCGATGATAAAGCTCTTTGGTAAAATAATTGGACCCTGGTTACAGTTACAGGATGAATGAATTCGTAATTGGGGTTTTTATCCGCGTTCTTTGAATTTCAGCCTTAATTTACGTTCTTTTGCTCAGATACTTCGGCATTAATTTTTTTATGAATTATGCCATGTTTAGCTAAAAATCCCCAAACTTAAATTGTTCGTATTCGTAAGTTATGAAATGTTGTTTAATTACCTTTCTCTTAGTATATATTTATATAAATGCATAAAAAAACATGATAATCGAAACCAAGGTCAACAACTCAAATAATACAAACAAAAATTAAAACAAAATACTTGTATTATGTTGTTTCGTCTGTAACATTTACCCGGAACGTACTTCAAGTTATATAAATACAGTGAAATTTCTCTAGACTGCGATTTTTTTTCGGAACCATAGCTGGCCACCTTACAGATGTATGTATATATATACAGTCGAACTTCCATATATCGAACTTCCCTATATTGAAATTTTCTATATATCGAACTCTTAGCCAATGTCCATGTTCATTACATAGAAAAACTGTTTCTATATATCGAAAAAATCTCTATATATCGAAATTTTTTTCACGACATATTGGGAAATTTTATTCCACTTTAGAATAAAATCTTTCAATTTTTGGCGTTTGAAAGAATACTTCGTGGACTTCAATTCGTGGAAAATTTCCCTGATGAAGTTTTTAATGGGCTGAATGTAACCACTGTCTGGATTATTGTTTTTTTTAAAGGTATATAGTACTCTATAAATCTTTCATATTAATTGATTTCTTAGTTATTAACTTTCATTTAATGTGATTCGCCTATAAATTGGAAATGGAGTTTCGTATACGAAAATTAGCTTTAATTTTAATGTTTTAGAAGAATTATGGTAAAACTAAGATCAATTCTATATATCGAAATTTCTATATATCGAATTTTTTTCCGGCATTTTGCTACTTCGATATATGGAGGTTCGACTATATATATATATATATATATATATATATATATATATATATATATATATATATATAAATGTTGCCCGGTATATAGGGCTTAAGTCAAAAACATTGATTTAAATGTACCAAGCTATTGGCTTTTATACCAGTCGCAGATCATTAATTTCGACCTTTGTCTTTTGTACAAAGAAATGTCCTTTTGTATTCAAAATTGTTAGACTTAAGCCTTTTATACAAGTCAAATATTTGTGTTATTTTTTATCAATACTAACAAATATCTAAAGATCCCTCTTTTTGACTTAAGCCCTATATACCGGGCACCATATATATAGGGTAAGTATGCCTAATATGAGGCCTTGCCTAATATGAGACCCCAGCTTACAGGACGTAACAAGACGTCTGTGAAGTTGGCCCCCCGACATTGAGATATCCAAATTTTGAAAACGGCATTCGTTTGAGCGTCGTTTGAGCGTGTTTGAGCGCCAAAAATTTTCGTTTGAGCGCAATTTTTAAAAAAGTTATGAGCATTTCATTTTTTGGCGGGAAAAACACCTAGCCCCCCCGACATCGAGATATTTAAATTTTGAAAACGGCATTCGTTTGAGCGTCGTTTGAGCGTGTTTGAGCGCCAAAAATTTTCGTTTGAGCGCAATTTTTAAAAAAGTTATGAGCATTTCATTTTTTGGCGGGAAAAACACCTAGCCCCCCCGACATTGAGATATTTAAATTTTGAAAACGGCATTCGTTTGAGCGTCGTTTGAGCGTGTTTGAGCGCCAAAAATTTTCGTTTGAGCGCAATTTTTAAAAAAGTTATGAGCATTTCATTTTTTGGCGGGAAAAACACCTAGCCCCCCCGACATTCAGATATTTAAATTTTGAAAACAGCATTCGTTTGAGCGTCGTTTGAGCGTGTTTGAGCGCCAAAAATTTTCGTTTGAGCGCAATTTTTAAAAGAGTTATGAGCATTTCTTTTTTTGGCGGGAAAAACACCTAGCCCTCCCCTCCCCTCACATTGAGATATTCAGAGAACGGGAAAAACAGAGCAGCATGAAATTTCGTGTCGGGGAAATGGCGAAAAAAAAAGGGGGGGGGGAAATTAGGTGTCTGCGAAACGGAAGGGACACCTCCAAATATGGCGGGTCCCATGGATAAGACATTGAAAGAGGCGCCAAAATGAAGCAGAGTAAAAATACGAAATTATCAACAAATAACGATAAAATATAATAGTAACTAATAATAGCAAATAGTTTCAAACTTGTTGATATAGTTTAGGCCTCAGACAACAGTGTTTAATGCATTTATGAAATTTTTCAATACATTCAAAAATCCATTGATTCGTTCTTAATATTTCTTATACTTTAAAAAAGATGAACTTGAAAGAAAGTTTTCGTATCTCTGTCCTGTATATATTTACTTACCTTTTTCTTTTTCCCTATATATATACCTAAAACTAAATACCCGTGCTTCACAACAGAATACATTACTACCACCAATCATGTAATCGGGTTCCATTAATTTAAATTAACTTCAGTAGTAAAGTGTTGTCATTTCTTTTGAGGAGTTAACCATATAATTTAATGACGATCCAACATTAAATAAGGGTTTTTAGATTTATATTTATTTCCTAATTTTGGGGGCCTTATGGCCCTTCTGGATTTTTTAGCTTTCTTAGTACCTAGGGCTTTAGATGAGCCACTATGCAAAATTTCAGCTTCTTAGGTCTTATGGTTCCAGAGATACAGTGATCAGTCAGTCCGTGTTTAATTTTGAGGGTCCCTTTTCACATACTAAAAGTGTAGATTTTTTAAAAAATATTTCTTAAATGTTATTGTTAGGGAGAACGGAAGTGCATCCACTATACAAATTTTCAACTTCCTAGAACTCATGGTTCGCGAGATACGGTGATCAGTGAGTGAGTGGTATTTGGATTTTATATACAGGGTGTCCGGGCTAAAAGTATTTTTTATATAGAGAATGAAAAACGCTACCCAAGGACTCTTTAAATCTTCAAATTCCAATAAATACATCAAGAAAAATATAGGAGCAGTAAAATTACGGCAAGAATTCTGTCAGCTGTAAATTACTTTCAACTACGTAATGCAATTGCTTGCAATTCCATAATTTGAACTTTTACAACTTTCTAACACTGTAACACAATTATTGTAAATATGGTAAAAGCAAAGATTATTTTAATGAGGAAGGATATGTCAAACTGTCTGCCAGACCATAAATGTAGTGCCAGTGACGTCTAGTTAACTGTACCTTTTCTAAACACTATATAAACGCCGGTAAGTTTATCGCAATATTCTGTTGAATACATTTCTTTTCTTATATCGACTATTTTTATTTAGCAACTGATTGCACTCACATAGTTATCTTATACAACGTTTGACCAGAAATCTTATGGTATATTTTGGATTTTAAAATTATATTTTTTCCTTCGATACATATACATATCGAACTATTAGATTTATGAATCTAAACTATACAAATATCAAAATATTAACTTTATTTACCTAAAATATATAAATATAAAAATATTACAATTTAAGATAGAAGATGATTAATGTTAAATAAATTAGCCACTTTTGAACAAAAATGACTGACTATCAGCAGTGCTGAAATGCATCAATTTACAAAATTCCTCATAACCAATTCTGAATATATATACATAAATAAATTGCTTAAAACACAAAAACAATAATCGTAACCATCTCTACTTTATAAACACATTATGAAAGTGCTATACGCACATAAATGATTAGAAAAATAAAACTGTGATTGCCGTGACACTCAAAATATGTATTTACAAAAATTAAGTATAAAACTTGATGCACACTTGAATACTACAATAAAATATAACTGCATTAAGAATCCCAATTTCAGAATTATAATATACAATAAATAAAATGTTTTGTTTCTCGTATAGAACGGAGCAAAATATTAACATTATAATAGAATTATTAAGAGTTTGCATAAGTTGCATATCATGAATTATCGTAAAAAGTTAAATATGGTAATTACAGTGGCGTAGCGAGCATAACTGGCGCCCGGGGCACATTACCTTTTTGGCGCCCCTCGTGGTCTTGGGGACCAAAGGGTCCAATGGTCTTAGGTTGCATTTGGCGCCCCTCTGCAAGTGGCGCCCGGGGCATGATAGACCACCTTGCCCCCCTCTCGCTAAGCCACTGGGTAATTAAAATATTCCACATTGAAGTCAGGTAATTAAAAACAAATGGTTCCAATAGTTAGTTGATCGTTAAAACGTTTCCAATTTTAAGATTATGTTGACAGCAAATATAGCTCAAACACGCTCAAACGAATGCCGTTTTCAAAAATCGAATATCTTAATGTTGGGGGGGGGGGGCGGGCTAGGAGTTTTTGCCCGCTAAAAATTAAAATGCTCGTAACTCTTTTACAAATGGCACTCAAACAAAAAATTTTGGCGCTCAAATGAATGCCGTTCTCAAAATTTGAATATCTCTTAGGCCCTAGGTACTAAGAAAGCTAAAAAATCCAGAAGGGTCATAAGGCTCCCAAAATTAAGAAATAAATATAAATCTAAAAACCCTTATTTAATGTTGGATAGTCATTAAATTATAGGGTTAACTCCTCAAAAGAAATGACAACACTTTACTACTGAAGTTAATTTAAATTAATGGAACCCGATTACATGATTGGTGGTAGTAATGTATTCTGTTGTGAAGCACGGGTATTTAGTTTTAGGTATATATATAGGGAAAGAGAAAAAGGTAAGTAAATATATACAGGACAGAGATACAAAAACTTTCTTTCAAGTTCATCTTTTTTAAAGTATAAGAAATATTAAGAACGAATCAATGGATTTTTGAATGTATTGAAAAATTTCATAAATGCATTAAACACTGTTGTCTGAGGCCTGCCTAAACTATATCAACTAGTTTGAAACTATTTGCTATTATTAGTTACTATTATATTTTATCGTTATTTGTTGATAATTTCGTATTTTTACTCTGCCTCATTTTGGCGCCTCTTTCAATGTCTTATCCATGGGATCCGCCATATTTGGAGGTGTCCCTTCCGTTTCGCAGACACCTAATTTCCCCCCCCCTTTTTTTCGCCTTTTCCCCGACACGAAATTTCATGCCGCTCTCTTTTTCCCGTTCTCTGAATATCTCAATGTGAGGGGAGGGGAGGGCTAGGTGTTTTTCCCGCCAAAAAAAAGAAATGCTCATAACTCTTTTAAAAATTGCGCTCAAACGAAAATTTTTGGCGCTCAAACACGCTCAAACGACGCTCAAACGAATGCTGTTTTCAAAATTTAAATATCTGAATGTCGGGGGGGCTAGGTGTTTTTTCCCGCCAAAAAATGAAATGCTCATAACTTTTTTAAAAATTGCGCTCAAACGAAAATTTTTGGCGCTCAAACACGCTCAAACGACGCTCAAACGAATGCCGTTTTCAAAATTTAAATATCTCAATGTCGGGGGGGCTAGGTGTTTTTCCCGCCAAAAAATGAAATGCTCATAACTTTTTTAAAAATTGCGCTCAAACGAAAATTTTTGGCGCTCAAACACGCTCAAACGACGCTCAAACGAATGCCGTTTTCAAAATTTAAATATCTCAATGTCGGGGGGGGCTAGGTGTTTTTCCCGCCAAAAAATGAAATGCTCATAACTTTTTTAAAAATTGCGCTCAAACGAAAATTTTTGGAGCTCAAACACGCTCAAACGACGCTCAAACGAATGCCGTTTTCAAAATTTAAATATCTGAATGTCGGGGGGGCTAGGTGTTTTTCCCGCCAAAAAATGAAATGCTCATAACTTTTTTAAAAATTGCGCTCAAACGAAAATTTTTGGCGCTCAAACACGCTCAAACGACGCTCAAACGAATGCCGTTTTCAAAATTTAAATATCTCAATGTCGGGGGGGCTAGGTGTTTTTCCCGCCAAAAAATGAAATGCTCATAACTTTTTTAAAAATTGCGCTCAAACGAAAATTTTTGGCGCTCAAACACGCTCAAACGACGCTCAAACGAATGCCGTTTTCAAAATTTAAATATCTCAATGTCGGGGGGGCTAGGTGTTTTTCCCGCCAAAAAATGAAATGCTCATAACTTTTTTAAAAATTGCGCTCAAACGAAAATTTTTGGAGCTCAAACACGCTCAAACGACGCTCAAACGAATGCCGTTTTCAAAATTTAAATATCTCAATGTCGGGGGGGCTAGGTCTTTTTCCCGCCAAAAAATGAAATGCTCATAACTTTTTTAAAAATTGCGCTCAAACGAAAATTTTTGGCGCTCAAACACGCTCAAACGACGCTCAAACGAATGCCGTTTTTAAAATTTGGATATCTCAATGTCGGGGGGCCAACTTCACAGACGTCGTAACAAGGGCTGCCGCCTGGCGACTGGAGCGTAAAACAATAGTCTATTGCATCATTCGTAATCGGTGAGTCAGTCGAGTGTTTGCAAGCACATACAAAGGTGCAGTATTATTTTTCCTGAATGTGTGCTCGTCGACTTTTTTGCATCACCATTTTTATTGGCTGTTTTCACCTTCAACGTAAGACTCTTATTAAAACTGTTAGTACTGGATAGGTAGCTATAAATGTGGAGTGTAAACACGCTCGTTTGTTTTTAAGCTAACGTCAATCGTAGCCTAAAAAATTCGCTGGCGTGTTCAATAACATGGTCGTGCCCAATATGAGACCCCAAAGCATGCCTAATATGAGATAGTGTCTCATATCAAATTGATTGATAACACTAATAAAAGAACTGCAGCATATTCGAAACAAACTTTGTTCCCTGCAAGAAAAAAAAAGGAATAGACCTAAAAGATAAGAAATCAAAGGATAAACAAGGAAAAGGAGATCAAGATAAAAAGAAAAGGATAAGGAAACAATAACGGGAAAAGGAAAAGGGGTCCCTACAGGAATTGGAAAATTAAGGATGGATGAAAATACAACACTAGTTAAAAAACAGAGAACGAATAAGCCTAATTATAGCTATGATGGTCTCAGCTCAATTGAAGATGATGAAAAACTTTCTCTCCATGACAGCAGTGATGATAGCATTGATAATAACGACGCTGAATGCCTTTTTTGTGGTTGTTTATTTTCAGAAAACAAACGGGGAGAGCAGGGGTGTCAATGTAGAAGGTGTTTCAGGTGGGCCCATGAAGATTGGGGAGCTGACGAAGTTTTTATTTGTAAACAATGTGAAAAGTTTGAATCTTAAAACAAAAAGTAAACAAAACCTGTAGTGAAACTAACTAATTTGTTTAAAATGTCACTTTTCTTTTTCACCTATTATTGTATATAGGTAACTGCTATCTAATTATTGAGTACGTTTTGTTTATACGAAATTTTCAGTAATTCTAATTCATATTTAGAGTTGTAGAATGGGGGTCTCTTATTAGAACTACTTTATTCAGACCCAAAAAATGGAATACTTGTGTTTATAATTTCATACAAGAAAATTGTAAGGTTATTTTCATTTTTTGTCATTATTATATGTAGTAAAATATGCGCATAAAAGGATATCAAGTTGGTACTATAATCCCTCACTTACTTTCCTAGTTATATATGAAAATAAAAAGGGGTCTCATATTCGGCATACTTACTATATATATGTGTGTGTGTGTAAGTAATTAAAAATGACTATATTAATTTGTAATAATTTACGAACAGGTGAAAGTCATTAGTCATTGGGTTAAAAAATTATGAGGGAGAAATTTAATTCGAAAAATGCGGTTTCCTCACATCGGTCGGATGGTTCAGTAGATAGAATACAGGCCTCGGGGATAGGAAACCCGAAATCGATTTCCGGTTCTCGCAAACAGTCGTTAAAACATAAAAGAAGAATTCGATATATGATTTTTTTCGGCAAAGGAAAATTCTTTTTAAGTTAGACCTGCATGTGCGCTGATATTAAATTTTTGGAATCGATAAATATTCTAGATAGAATTTTTTTAAATATTTGATTCAAAAATATTTGAAAAGTTGATTGTACTCTGCAATACCCAAGTGCATGACTCAATGTTTAATTTTTGAAAAATATTATTTTGCATACTGCTTATAAAACAAGCAATACGTAACATAATTTCTCAGGAGAATGTTTAAAATGTTTCTCGTACACGAAAGGAAAAAGACGTATAAATCACTGAAAAATCTTTTTCCTCAATTAATGAACTAATGGCAGGTCATTTCATTGAAGAAAACCACATATAAATTCTTACTAGATCAAAGTCCTTGGCATTTTTTTCTATATTCTTTGTACGTTGCGGTGAAGTTTGAAAGACAAGAGCTCGCTATTCAAAGAGTGTGTACAAAACGATTTCACACTTTCTAGGTACATTTGCTGTCTTTTTTCGCGATTTCTGTGCTTTTCCTACCTATCCATTAGATCACAGGGCTTTTATCCTTTGGGGAGTGAAGTTGTTTTTCCGCTGATAAAGCATTTCATTCAAACAAATTGGCATCTGTTTGCAATTTCATGATGAATTAATTCGTAATTGGACTCTTTCAGCAGGGTTTTAATTACGATTCCTTGCAAAGTAGAACTTGTTTACCTTGTATCCTGGAAGAAAAATATATCACAGCTCATGAATTATTTAGGTAGGAAGCTTTCCGAATTCTCTGCATATTTAATTTAAGAAATATTCCTATTTGATTGCTTTTCATTTCAAAAGAGGAGAAAGCGAAAAAAAAAGAAAGCACGGAGTTTATATGTGCAACACAATAAAAGTAAAAGCAGAGTAAAATAATATAGGATGTTGATTAGAAATTTGTTAAAAAATTAATTAGGATACAAAATGTAGCGTTTTATGTTCATGGTGAATAGAAATGCAATCGGGGATATGTAAAATTTATTTCTATGAATTGCGTGTATAATCATCTGGTTTTTACTTCGCTGACAGCTTAGAATAGGTTGAGCTGAATAATTCTGATTTCATTGACACTGACATGGTACAGTAACGAGGTACCGGAGAGCAGAGCTCCATATCCTTGGTAAGGATAATTTTATGAGGCTATATTTCCGTTTTCAGGATTAAAGGAAAAGTGTTGAAGTTGAAAGTATATATATATATATATATATACTAGATGAATACCCGTGCTTCGCTAGAATACAATTTAGGATAAATACAATGAAAAAATAATGAAATTGCCTTTTAGAGGATTTCTTTATAAACAATATTTTTTTGTTACTACATTAGGTGAAACTAATATTAACAGGCTCGTCCTTGAAATTATGCGTGAGCAAGCTACGTAAAACTGACCGTGAGAGAAAGAATTTTCTCTTAAATCTACGCCAGCGTATTTTTAAGTTTGGTCTTCAGACGTATTTATCGTCATGGCGAAGCATAATTTGAGGGAAAATTGCAGTCTCTTAAAGTCAAAGGGGAGGTGATTGGTTATTAGAGGAATGTGTGGCACTAACACTTTTTCTTCTTGAGCACACCCCGTTAAAATAATGGCTTCGATTAAATTTTCATGCAGGGCTTTGACTTGTAGGTCTAGAGCCATTACACAATTTGGGGGGTTTTAAATACCGAAGGAGCATTACGGGTGTGCCCTTACGAAACAGAGCTTATGGTATGGAAGACCCGGTGCTTTAAAGGAATTTAAAAACTCTACCAGATAGTTAACAGCATCATCTGAATTACAGACAGTGTCTATGGATAGTCAAAATTTCAGCACTTTAGGTCCAGCGGTTGGGTCTCTGCGAGGTCTGTCACTCAGTGACTGAACTGTTTTATATATAGGGTTAATTCAATATCCATAAAACATACTAATTTGATTTAAATTCTTAAAAAGCTTCCATCTCAATTAGTCTAGAGGTTAAATTTTATCATTTGTTGTATTTTAATATTTTTTTGTCAATTTATTTCGTTGTTATGCACGGGACGCAAAATAAATTTAAAATATCACAAAAAGAAAAGAAATCTCGTGATCTGCATTTAATAAATTAAATTATAAAAATTAATCTTTAAAAATTCACCAAAAAACCAGAAAATGGAGGTAAACATTCGAAAGAGATTGCATTTTAAAGGAATTTCTATGATTTTTCTCGTGATATAAATTTTATAACCCTCAGATTATTATTTTAAATGCAAACTTTAAAAAAATTTACAAAAACAGATTAAAAATTTAATTTTAAAAAAAATAAGAAGAATTTTCAAAAATCTTTTTTAGTGCACCCCTACTCTATAAGAAGAATCGCCATGCAAAATTTCAGCCCTTTAGGTGCAGCGGTTTGGTCTGTGCGTTATCTATCAGTCTGTCAGTCAGACAGTCACAGAGCTGTTTTATATATATATATATATATATATATATGTGTGTGTGTGTGTGTGTGTGTGTGTGTGTGTATGTATATATATGTATATATATATACATATAGGCGCTAGACTAGTCTAGCGCTAGACTTGGTGTTCTTTGGTTAAGTACTAATATTCAATTTTTAATCAATTCTTCTGTTTTTCATGGATTGTACGGTGTCAGAGTGTGTTTATTGTATAGATCATACTCATCGGAAACAATCCATTGGTTTTTAGACAGCATTGACACCGCTGATGAAGAAATGCTGTCTAAAACCTCTTTCATACTTTTCTTTTCATGTTATTTGTTCCTGGCTGCAAGTAGCTTTAGGGCTATTACTGGTTTTTTCTATCATCTATTTCTTATATATATTAGTCATTGATGTTATTGTTTTTTGGGGTCCATGAAAGGTGCACAGTGCAGTTAAAATTATATTCAACTAGCCCAGTATCATAATATCTTATTTACTTTGTCATTACACAATGACAGCAGATCACGTGTGAAAATCTTAGAAGATACTGATTTTCATTTATCATTAATGATTGAAAAAAATCGCTTAGACATAATCTATGTGGGAAAATTTGTCACAAGTGGCAGTGTCTTGATAAATCTGTATTAGGATAATAACTTAAAAAATCTCCAGTGATGCACAATTTTTGTAGTAGCGATTTTGTCCAACTTGCAGTAGAAAATTGACAGTTCATTGTCTTCTAGCTGTTTGTTGTTTTCACGTATTATCCTTGGGGAGATCCTTGAAATCACAGTGACCCCACGATGCTCTCCTTCCACGATACTCCTTTCTTGTTGGGTTTAGTCTGCATCAAATCTTGTGGGGAGAATATGGGCACATTCAGTTAAACTTATCTGCAAATAGAGGATAGGAACTGGAAAATAAGAACTCCTAGCAGCCATATATATAGTGGCAAAGTGTAGGGAAGACAAGGCAAGGTAAATTTTGGGTTGTTGTAGTAACTAGTAAAATATTTGTTACTAAAACTCTTACCCAAAGAGGGTCAGGTTCATTTCAAGGTAACCCCCCGTCAACCAGCCTGAACTAGGCAGTGAACAATACTTTAAGGTACTTCTAAGAACTCGAGAATCACATCAAATTCATGACTAAAAGTAATGTCCTGCCATGTGATAAGAACTCAGCATTCATTAAAAGAAAATGCGGGAGAAAATTGATCAATTTAGAATAGCCATCAAATCAGGCAATGTAGCTGAGACACAAGAGCATTATCCAGACGGTAAAATTAACACCAACAATGTGAATCTAATTTAGGGTAAAATTGCGCAACCTTCGTCATAAGCCAAAGGTATGTATTATTTAACAGAAGGAGCGTCTATGTTGTAAAACAGAGCCCGAGAACAAATCTCCAACTGATTTCTCATACAATATTAGCGGTCTTTCTTTATCACAAAGACCACTAATATTTTTTTTACAAATTAATTTTGAAAAAACTAATATTTTACTCTAAAAATAGCTCCAAAATGCATTTCTATGCTTTATTTTGAAAAAAAAATTACATTATGTAGTCACAAAATGTTTTACTGATATTCTGTTCCCTTTACAAAACACTGTACGTCACATATGGAATCATAATATACCATAAGTTGCTCAGAATAACTCACAGAGGAAACATAAGATTATTCTAATACATACCCTGACTTTAAAAAGGAAAAAAAAAGAAAAAATGAAAAACTTTCATATTAAAACATAAATATTCAACTTTTGTTGAAATTCATCTATTTAAACTAGTTGCTTCGGGTAGTACCTGGCATCTGCTCACGACTCACGGATAAATTAGTCTTAATTTAGACCCTTTCTGTGACTTCTTAATTGCAATTCTTCGCAGATGGCTAAAAATTAGAGATATTCTTTCGGAGATTTCAAATGAATTTCGCACGAGAGGTGATTAAGTACAGATGATTAGAGTGCAAATGAATTATTCATATCCGGGGGTAAGTGAGAATTATTGAGATTCTTTAATTATACAAAACCTTATTTTTATCATTTTGTTTTTAATCATGTGGATTTATAAAATCAAATTTTAAAAGTAGAAATAACATGAAACATAAGAAAAAAACACCTTTTGTAAGCATTATTTCGCAAGTTCCATTACCTAGTAGATGCGTGGTGCCATCATGTTAAGTTTTTCAAGTATCACGGAAAATAACACTTTGGAAATATGCAAATCTTTCTCCTATTTTTTTAAACATATATCATTGCAATTAGGAAAAGGCATCAACTGGAGACAAGTCATATGATGTATTACTATATCTATAAAATATTAATAATTTATTATGAGCCTACTGAATTAACATTTAATTTCTTGATGAGTGAGTGTGGCTGTTTAAATACAAACTCTGAGCATTAATAAGTGGCTTGGTGTTCACTTGACCCAAGTTCAGATATTAAACTAACTCGAATGAATTACCAAAATTCATCGCCTCTTTGCTAGAGTGAAAAACTGAAGGTTTGGATAAATAAAATTAGCAATAAACACTTGAATTAAACAGCGATCCTAATTGAAATTCACACCACTAAAATAAACTTAGCTCAGAAAAACACGTTACCTTCTTATGGATTTCCACCTTTACATGTCATTAATCCATCTACCGAAAGCTTGTTTCTGCTCTGATTACAGGACACGGGCCGAATTCATCTTACTAAAACAGCTTTGCTGAACCGAATGTCTCTGCTGCTAAGCGAATGCTGAATTTTCTTTCTAGGCTCGCTGCTTCATCCCATACATATTACTTCGATTTCATACCTTTAGATTTCATAGATACCCTTATCTTTATACCCTTATCTTTCTATATACCCTTATCTTTCATCTTTAGATACCCTTAGATTTCATAGGCCAGATGATAGCTAGATGGCTAAGTTGCTGGTATTCAATCCAGAGTCTTGTGAATTCAAGTACCACTGTTGGAATTGGTATTTGTAGCCGTTCGGGATCGGCTTTAAACTGTAGGTCCTGGTCTAAAAAGCCCTTGTGTAGGAAAAGTTGACCGTAGCGCTCTAAACCAACCATCCAACGAACCTTAAGCTTCATAGTACTATTTCATAATTGAAATGGCCTCAGTAGGTTCTTTTCGCGTTCCTAAATGGAAGCTGCGTAAATTTTACGAAATGAGGTGCTCTGTTATTAGTTAAAGAATATTAAACCGGAACTAAATTGCTAGGCAGGAGAAAAAGATAATGTAATATCTTACAAAATAAATGGAAAAATTAAGTGCCCATATTATCTCTAATTTTTTTTTGTCATTTAATTTTTTTTATATTTAATTCATAAAAAAATAAAAATTTAATGTATTAATTATAATAAAGTCATGCTGACTTAAGTACCGAATTAATTTTTTATTAACTTAGTACTCAAGATGAAAAAAAAATGTAGTCGGAGTATAAACGTCTTTTTTTTAACAGTAATGTAATTTTACTTCAAAGAACTTTCAGTTCTAATGCGTGTAGTTAAAAGATATTAATAAAATGTAGACTCTTAGTTAATGGAAATGGTGCCGGCAATAAGCAGGTGTAGAAAAACATTTCGTAAAATTCTGCAATATGTTTGTAGGGAACTAAGTGATTTTTTTTAAATTTTTAAATTTCTATTATAGGGGTTTTCTATTGCAATTCTTATACATGAGATTAAAATTTTAAAACTAGTTTTTATTTGAATAATAAAATTCCAACCCCAGGTAATAACTTTCCTTGGGGAGAAATTAATAGAAAAAATTATATTAGTTTTTAAAATTCATGCATCAAAGATAAAAGATTCAAAATTTTTATTTGTTGTTAAAGCACTAAAATGTGAGCGTTTTAATTATTTTTCTAACAATTTTAAAGTTGTTTTAGTCGACTATTAAAACATAAAATTGGGGATTTCTCAGGAGATTAATCGTATGGGGTGAAATTTATTCTAATGCAAGATTTTAATTAGTTTCTCTAATTTGCATAAATAAAACAAAAGATTTAAAATTTCTTAGAAAATGAATTTTTTTTTCTCCGAATATTGTTAAATAGCTAAAATCTAAAGCCACGGGAGTTGTTTTAATTCATTATAAGAGTGTGGTATCTTTTTTTAAGAACTAATTTGTGCAGCCTGATTTTATATAACATTTGTTATTCATATTAATAAAGAGTAAATTTTTAAATTTAGAGACTTTGCATTCAAGCATTTTTTATATCTATATCTTGGAAAATGTGAGACATATTTTTTATTAATTATACCATTATGTTTCATATTCAGATCTTTAGAATTAATCTGTTGGATCGAAAGAAATTAGTTAATGTAAAATTTTCATTAATTTTTTATAATTAATGAAATTCAAAATAAAGTTTCATAAAACTGGATCTTTATCGCTGAGATATTTTTGAACAACTAAAGTATCACTATAAGATATCGAGAGTTATTTTTATTGAATTTAGTTGTAAGATTTTCAGATTCCCGAGATTAAACCTTCGGTTTTAAGAGAAATTTAATTTAATGCAGCAACTTAACTCACTTTTGCAGTTCATGCATTTAGAAAAGATAAAAAAAGTGTGAAAATTTTTCGTTGAAACAGTAAAATTTGTCAGTGTTGAAATAATGAACTCGCAAAATTTAAACCAACGTATAAAATTTGAAAATTCTTAATTTTGAGCATGTGCTATTTAAAAAAATCTAACTTAAAGGAAATATTGTAATCTCCTTTTAAGTTCTCTTCGTTTATAAAATTAAAAATTTATTGGTAAAAGCAGTAAATTCGAAACTTCTGTTTAATGCCTAATAGCATAAGTAGGGATACGTAAATTTCGCATAAACAATATCGAAATTTCACAAAAAAAAATTACAACACATAAAATTTCGCATTTAATCGCAAAAAAATATAAATTAAAAAATTTTGCATTTATTAAAAAAATTACAGTTTTACTTGTACTTTGATAGATAAGTATCAAAATTCTTAGTTAAAAGCTAACATTGTAGTAGTCTCCACATTATGTTACTTAAGTATTTGCCTTCCGTCATTAATAACTACGTTGTACTTACTAAAATGTCTCAGCATCTACTCTGTTAACGGGACTATAGAAGCTTTGTATAGCTGCCTTTGCAAAATTAAGGTAGCGGTATTTCGTTGCAATTAAAATCTGTATAACATCAACAAGAGTCTCTTGGTTGACTACTGTAAGTAGCTGAAATACCCTTGAAATTGGCACTCAAGAGACGTTCTTAAATCTACTAAATTGTTCCACAAAACTTGGTGGTTGATTTTTTTTTACCGTTCGATTGTTAGGTTCGACTCCGGTACGGACAAACTGTCCGGGTGAAATTCGGAGCAAATCCAAAGGAGAGTGAGATTTCTCAGTTATAAACGTCGGACGGCCTTAGTTAAGCAATTATGTTAATAAATTATTACTATTATTACCAAATTTCGCTTAAAAAGCCGTTTATCACCGAGTTTTCTCCGAAAATTAGTCGAGATATAATTTTCGCATTTATTCACTCATATCGACAAACTTCGCATTTATTCGCATCTATTTCGTAAATACGAAAATTACGTATCCCTAACCATAAGCCTCAAATTTTGGGAGATACGTAATTAAATGGAGACCATAATCTGTAACTTTTGCCTATAAATACATCCTAACAAGCAAATTTATTCCAAAAATTTGCTCGTTACCGCGATATTCTAATTACATACATTCAATAAAAGAGAAGTATATACCATCCCCCTAATCATAGTCACAAAACCAACATTGTTTCTGGCCGCCAAAAATGCTCGTCTTTGAGCGCCAGGCCCCGTGCTCACGACTTCATGATGAATCGATCCTTAATCGGGATCCTCTTGTCACTTCTTAATTGCGATTCCTCACAGATGGGATGCAGTCGGTGATATTCTTTCATAAACCCCAAAAGAAACGTGGTAGGAGATGTGATTAAATTTCAGATTCATGCATTATTTATGCGCGAGAACAGATGGGGGGCTCTCATTCTGGTTGGTTTAATTTGTAAAAATTTTTTCTTTCTGCTCCTCAATGGGGCATATATTCTGGATGCGAAAATCAAAACGAAGCCGCCCTTTTGCGTCAAAGAATTGCGTCACATTTTCTGACTTGTCCGGGGGTGGTATGGACGAAATCGCTTCTAACGAGAAAAATAGTACGTTCGGGAGAAACTAACAAAATTTGTCTGTGAAAGGAACATTTCCTTTTCAAATGAGCATAAAAGATTTTTGTGAGGTATTTTTACGGGATGACCATGTTTTCTTTGTTGTTATTTTCCTTACGAGTCGCAATTTGTTGCTTTTGAAACTCAAACAAATATAATAGTGTTGCTCTAAATTACTACATTTCTTGTGTGTTTTCTTAACATTTAATAATTTTCTGAGAATACAAAACACAGAAAACTATATACCCTAACAATGCAATTCATCGTTGTATTCAGTTCCTCTCTTCTATTCTTTTCACAACATAAAATTAACGTAATGGTTTTTATTTTAAACATTTACTTAAATAATTTTCTATTTATTTATCAAAAGCCAGCCAGTTGACAATTGGGTCATAAGGCTTCTTACTTAAATAGCAAATGTGATACAAAAAATGTATCTTTTTATGTAATATTTATATCAAAGTATGTAATACTTATAGTCAAATGATATATATATTTCATCTGAAGTATTTTCATACTTAATGTAAAAAATAGTTGATAATAAGAAAGATCATATTATTTTGTTAGCACAAAAGTGGATCTTTTCTGTAAAATGTGAGAGGGTAAATTTATCCAGAAAGGAAAACTGAAAGCTATATATGATTGATAAAAATAACTGTACAGCATTGTCTGTTATACGGTGAATGGCCAATTTATTATGACAAGATACTCAATCCATCGTTGAGCCACCTTTTGCTCTCAATACAGCTGCGATTCTCTTATGGATTCTGTGAGATGTTGGTATATGGCTTGAAGTGCAGTTCAAGAAAATGAGACTATATCCGATGAACTGCACTTTAAAGTTTCTTAAGATCTGATGATTCTAGATCCAGCTGCCTAATGCCCCTTTCGACCTCATCCCACAAATGCTCATTTAGCTTTAGATCTGGTGATTGTGAATGCTAACTAAGCAAAATTTCCTCCATGTTCTTCGAACCATCTGTGGACAATGTGAGCTTTACGGAATGGATCATTATCTGTTGAAAGTACAGTGGTACCTCGACTTACGAATTTAATTCGTTCCATGACTTAGCTAGTAACTCGAAATACTCGTATCTCGAATCAATTTTCCCCATTGAAAGGAATGGAAATGCCTTAAATTCGTTCCGGACTTCCCCAAAACACCGCAATTTTTTGTTACATGTTTTTAAATAAGATAAACGTGCTTGTAAACGACGAACATTGTATAAAAACGTAATACAATAGAATGTACTGCAGTAAATTTGTTTTATTAAGTGTAATGTACAACATTTACCTTGGAGATCAGAGTTGAAGATGCTGATGGAAGAGGAGGAGAAAGGTTGAACTGAAAAATTAAATCTTATTCGTCGATTTTTTATCTTTTCGCCCCGCTTTCCTCACTTTCGCTTTTATTACCAGCTACTCTCTTAAAGTGAACGAGTGAGACACGGAAGCTGGGTGATTGTTGCGTCGTTCACTGTGGCCGTAATGTCCAGAGTCTCCTTTCTGAGAATCCGAAGAACGTTTTCTCAGAATCCAATCTCTCGGTTTAAGACCTGATAAGTAGTCCCAGAATAATATTATACAATTGTATAATAATTGTATATAAAGGTTGTAAATATTATATGCTTCTTGTGTTCTCAGTTGATGAGCACGTAACATGGCATTCGCTGCTCAAACTAGAGGTGGGATATCTGAAGCTTGCTCGTAACCCGAATTTTAGCTCGTAACTCGAAGCAAAAAATCTACCGAGAGAATGCTCGTATCTCGAAAAACTCGTAAGTCGAGGTATCACTGTATTAATCTCCAGTGGGGTAAACTAACATAAGTCTATGTACTTCATCAGCGACAACATTTAAATACCTTTAGACTTTCAGACATTCTTCCACATGAATTGAAGGGCCCAGTATTATTAATGCTAAGAAAATATCTCCGAAACCATAATATTGCATTTAAAAGCTTGAAGTGCTGATGATCCTGGTGTGGTTAAAAACATGATTAATCGGGCCACATTACCCTCTTCCATTTCTTTTCTCTCCAATCCTTGTGATCCTGTGTGAGCTGGAGACGTTTGATCTTCTTAGTTGCCAACAGCAAAGGTTTTCGAAAACGCTTCCGGCTGCCATACAAGATACGGTGTAATTAATGTACGGCAGTGAGTTGAAAGGCCATCGGAGTTGGTCTTTGATTAAGATTAGCTATAATTTGACTTATTGTTGCACTTCTGTTGGACGGGACAAGTCTTGAAGTTCTTTCAGCTCGAGCATCTAGTATCACTCAATGACCACATATCTGACCGGTTTTTTTTTTTTTTCGTAGCCTACTCTTTGTAAACATGAACAACAGCTGCTCTCCAACATTCCACAAGCGAAACAGTTTCGCTATTCATTCCACATTTGTCTGTTAAATAGTGTTTTTATCCATTACTTCACAAGTAATACACCTCGACTGTCTTTAAAATCATCCATAAATCCCTTTTAATACTAATCTCACCCTTAACAAAAAAAGCGTGATGTTATTGCTGTTTTGCATAAAATTGTCAGGTGGTTATAGTAAATTGGTCACTGGATGTATATGGTAGTCGTAGTATATTAAATTATACACTAGCCGTTTAAATGTACAACTATGGGTTGATAAATTGAAAATAAATGTATTCTTCACCTTTAGTTATTCTAAATTTCACAAAATATGCATAGAAAATCTATTAGAAAGACCAATTGTTATTAAAAGAAAGTAAAAAAAAAAGTTAATCGCAGTTTTATCTAAACTATAAATGTGTCAAAACTACATGTATCACCACAAATCTATGCATAATTTCCTCGTTAAAATGAAAGCCAGTTATCTTTCATTTTAACTTTATGAATTTTCGATTATAATCGAAAATTCACAAAGAGTGAGTGGGAAGGACCACTTCAAGTGAAAGAAAGACTAAAAATTCATCTCATCTCCTTGCCGTCTAATCTTTGAGTCATAATATCTAGAGAAAAAAAAAAGTTCCGCTGTGAGCTGAATAACGAGAATAAATTCGGCCGCCATTTATAATTTGGCATGTAATTTCGCACGTGCAGTTCTAAAGCCAATTGCCTTTACAGTGTTCATGACTGTATTATGGTGTAAAGCTCACAAAGTTGACGAGATCTAGACTAATTACTGTTTTTGGTTTCGTGGAAATGTTTTATTTTCCTGTGTCTAACGTGCAAAATGGCCTGTTTATAAAGCCATGATGTCAGCATCTTAGTTTGTTCTATCTCAGCCAACGTTTGAAGCTCGTTGCCAATATTTGTAAATAAATAATTGTATAATTTTAATGGTCAGTTAATTTGAATTTCATTTTAACAGAAATAACTGATATGGTCCAGTATGAATACTTGAATGTAAAATTTTCAGTTTCTAATTATTCAAACATCTAATAATCATTCGAAAGAACATTTAGGATTACAAAAGACACCGATATTTAGCTTTTGCTGAAGAATTTATAAACTCTGTGGCCCAGAATTTGAAAAATGCATCTTCTTCATGTCGAACATCTAATCTATACCAATGTCTTCATATTCTTTAGAATTGACAGAAAAACAGTGTACAGAAAGTAAAATGGCTTGGTTCTGCGAACATAAGATATTTTAATTCCAAAAATTAAAATTAAGTATAATAGCTTTGAAATTCTGCCGTGGCCACAAAACGCTGACATTGTTAAAACAGTGGAGAATTTAAAATGTTAAAAATCTTCCTTAATTTTTAGCTTAGGAAGATTTTTAACATTTGTGTAGTTTAGCTTTTGCTAAAGAATTTATGAACTCTGTGGCCCAGAATTTGAAAAATGCCTCTTCTTCATGTCTAACATCTAATCTGGACCAATGTCTTCCTATTCTTTGGTATTGACAGAAAAACACTGTACGGAAAGTGAAATGGCTTTGTTCTTCCAGCATAAGACATTAATCCCGAAAATTGAAATTAAGTATAATAAAATTTGAAATTCTGCTTTGGTCACAAAACGCTCATATTGTTAAAACAGTGGAGAATTCAAAATACTAAAAATCTTCCCTGTAAATGCGACCAAAAATTGTCTTCATTACTCTCCGCCGACATCACATTGTGTAGGTATTGTTAATTGAGTAAAATTGATGGAAGAATGTGACCCACAAAACGCTTAAATTGAATTCACCAAATTGCTTGGAGGGAATCCAAAATGCTGTCATCAGCAATAATCGGTTGCTTGGAGTGAAGACGCGCCTAAACACATCCATTTAACAGATAAACAAATTCCTTTTAACTCCTCCGAAATTCTATTGTGTAAATAAATACTTTTGTTCTTGGGGATCGTAGAAGAGTAGGAGACTTTCTTTAAAATGCATCCATAAAAATAAAAAGGAGGGATATGTCAATCGTGACAGCTATTCATTCATATGGTTTCAGTTTGAAAAGCGGAATTTTTGTTTTCCATCAGACATCTGCTGCCTGATAATAAATGTCTTGGTAATGGAAAACATATTATTATGATGGGAATCATTTAATCACCAGCTTAAGCCTAAATATAGGGAATTTGTACTGTCTTCTCTACTGAAATTTGTCAATACAAACAATGCAGTTTTGTGACAAAAATTAGCTCAATACAAAATTTTAAATTTTTTAACTGAATGACCATATTTTGCATTTTATAGAGATATTTTTCTTATTTTCCTTTATTTAAATGTCATGCTCAGAAAAAATTTCAAAGTAATTAACATATTTAGAACATTAAGTAAGGAATATTAAGTCCGAACAAAATTAGTTCTTTAATAATTTAGTATATATATATATATATACAGTAAAACCTCGTTTATCCGGATCTCCGGATCAGATTTGTAGATATTATTTTCCTTTAATGTTCACATTAGATATTAATCTTTAACTATGATAGCAAGAACGTAACTGCAAGTACACCAAATGTTCGCTTTTTAGTTTGATTCAATGTACAGTTCCTGAAAAGATTGTACAATAAATTATGGTAATAAAATGCTTTTGTTGAGTTTAAGAAAGCTTTACTAGGCATAACAATTCTTTGTTAAGAAATGATGTGAAAAGTTATTTATATATTTTTTAATTCTTATAAACAATATTACGTAATTTTGTTACAAAACATAGATTTTTTATCTTAATAAACGGTAAGTCTGCTTAGTTAAGGATTTTGTTTTGCTTATTACCCATATTACCCGGATTTTCGATTGTCTGGATTGCCTATGGTACCGATTAGTCCGGATAAACGAGGTTTTACTGTATATTAATAAATAAATAAATATATATATATATATATGAATGGGGATATGTTTAAAAGGTATTGCTTTTATCGCATAATTTTCTTCACCTGTTAAATATTTAGAATACTCATGCAGAGGCGATGTGTTCTACAAAGGCAAGATTTACTTCTTTGACAATGCGGGGCACTTGTCAATGAAGACTTTATCCACGAGAATCGCCAGTTGTTTTCAATGGAGGAACCGTATAAATGAACCGAACCCAACCCCTGGTGCCACCTCAATTTTGATCAAGCACCTTCTAGACGGCTCGTAACTTCTTCCACCCATTGACCTTATAAAAGAACTTTACGGTCTACGGATTTACCATGCCCATATCCAGCCTAGACAAGAAAGGTATTTAATGGTTTTCGTCCGGATTCGAACTGAACACCTTCCGAAGTCCAACGCAGTACCACTAGGCTACCCCGAGTCCTTAGGCAAGCTCTACTTGAAAAGTCTATTACAGCTCTTCATAGATTACGGTCTTTTTACTGTCGCAGGGAAACCAAGTACCAAACATATTAATTACGCTCTTCAGTTTTGGATGTAAATCCTCATATACCAACAATAAATAAATAAATAACAATAAATAAATAAAAAGCAATAAATAAATAAATAACAATAAATAAATAAATAACAATAAATAAATAAATAACAATATATTATTCACTCCCATTGCATTCGTACATACGATCTTTACGAATGCATTTTACTTTGGGTTTATGGTTCAGCCCTTTCGCCAATATTCGCAGACACTTGGGATTGTTTAGTAGTCAAATCAGTTTCAATTACTTGTTGTTGTTGTTGCTTATGACTCCTGGCCGGAATGAATTCCAGACCAGGTCCATATAGGCTTGTGGGATTAGGGGTGCGGCTCCGGTTTATAATGGCACCAAAAGGGTCGGAGTCCGACTAAGCCAGGTGCCACCTCAATTTTGACCGAGCACCGTCAGGGGTGGCATCTTGGGAAATCGTACCTTCCTCACCCACTGACCTCAGAGAAGGACTTTCAAGTCTACGGAATTAATATGCCCTGTAATGACTCCCGTGCAATGGCGAATATTTTGTGCTTGGAAATTCCGGGAAGACCAACCAACGCGCGGTTTGTGCACATAATTGATTTAGACGGCTGGAGACAGACAGTCTTGACGACATAAAGACCGGAAGTGCTGCCGACAGCTCGCGGAACAGTTCGTCAGCTACAAAAGGAAAGTTGCCGACCGGCAGAGTTTAGCCGTCTGGGAACAATAACTGAATAAAGAAAGGAGACGTTTTGCAGACCTTTCGAGAACGTTCAGCGAAGGTATATAAAGTCACCGGACGCGAGTTAAAAAAAAGTCAGTGATTCAGAGATTAAGTTATTCAGAGGGACGCTGGAATCGGAGACAAGGAGACACTGTCGGGCCTAGATAAACTTCAATGAGCGCAGTGACAACTCAAGTCTGACCTTCCTCGTCGATGCCGTGAACCAACAAATTTAATTTTTTATATATATTGTAAATAGCCTGCATTTAGTCGAAAAATGCAATTAAAGCATAAAATTCAAAAAGTCTGGCAGTCTTTTATTTAAGGCAAAGTCCTTACAGCCCATATCCGGCCTAGACACGAAGGTATTTAACGGCGATTGTAGGGATTCGATCAGAGCAACCTCGGTACGGAAAGCCAACACGCTACCACTAGGCTACCTATGGTCCTCAATTACTTTTTCTTATGCTTATAGTCAACGTCACGGCATAAATGACATGTAATCACTCCAAAATATGCATTGTTATTTTTAAGGAAGTCTCAGTTGTGTGTGGGTGTTATTTTTTAAAGTTTATATACTTTGAGGTGCTTGAAAACCCGCTCGATCTGCCTTCCAAACGCAGTCCCCCTATCTAAGTACATCTGAAAGAGTGAATCCCTGATTGCTTTTTAAGTAATCGGGATAACAACACCGAGTTTCAAAAGAGATTAGAGGCAGAGCCGTAATTCTCAATCATTCTCGCATTTTCGCTGCTATACGGTACAGAAATCATTAATTACTCCAGGACTTGGCAATTTCCATTATCTGCGCAAGAACAAAGAAAAGAAAACACACGGAACGGCGGCCAGAATTAAATATAGAATAGTGCGATGATTTGAGAATAGATTAATACTGATGAATGATGTAACGAAGTTTGGAAGCCGTCGTTAAATTGTTCGCATAGCTTACGTATGCATAAATGTATCTAAATTTACATGAATTACTTTTTATGCAACTGGATTTTACATGGAAACGCTCTTATCGGTAAATATTTTTCCTAGCATTTCTATTTTGTTACGAGTTTCGAACTTACAATATTGAAAAAAAAAAAAAAAGGTTAAGTCTAATATTTGGAACTCCATGAGCAATCTACGAGGTTGAAGGGACGTACTATGCATCATCATCACTTAATGTCCAATCACTTTACTGCGAAAAGACACATTGTAACTACTCGTGGTATAAAGTTTGTTTGCTTTTACAACGAAATTACGTTATTTTAATAGGACTTAAAAATGTTTGTTATTGTTTGTTTTTCGTCTTTTGTCTAATGCGGAGTCACTTTGTCATGAGACATTCGCCTATTGTAATTCACTGCAACTTACTGACTACTTTATTATGGGAGCACCATATAGGCGAGCCTGCATTGCTCCCTATGGGGGACGACACGGAAAAGACTAAGCTTTATTCGGGATTTGAGCCCAAGCCCACCGAATGGCAGCTCAGAACTCTAACCACAACATCATTTGGGCAGCTGTACGTTATTGTAGTCATGACAATATTTGTAAGGTTTGGTTTGGTTTGGAGCGCTACATTTCAATTTTTTGCTACACGAGGGCTAATTTGACGGGGACCTACAGTTTAAAGCCGATTCCGCACGGCTACAAACATCCATGCCAACAGTAGGACTCAAACCCACAGGATCTGGACCGAATGCCAGCTCCCTAGCCATTCGGCCACCCCCTGGCCAATAGCTAAGACAATGGCTAGGACATTATTGGTAATATCTAACTGTATTAATTCGATGTAGGTGAAAGAAGTAACGTAATATCTGACAAAGAAATATGCAAATACGAGTTCAAAACTGTAATATCATATCTTAAGAATACGGATGATATGAATCATATTTTCGATGTAACAAAGACAGGTAAGACAGAAAAATATTTACGCAGGATAAGTAAGTGCAACATTACATATCCTCCGATCCTTAAAAATATTACAACTGCATTTAAATCAATTTCAAATGGAATCTTCTTTATACCTTTGCCGTATAAGCTTATCGCTGTGGTCGACGAAACCATTAAAATTATATCTCTCTTCGTTTCCACCCTTTTCTCTCTTTTCTGAACATGTAATGGTCAGTTTTAATATTTTAATTTTACCTAATTTGTACCTAATTAAAAACCTCGAAAAGTATTAAAAACCTTGACTGATGACAGATAAGTCTTCAATAAAACTATGAGAACAGTTGCCGGAGGTACGGCCTATCGGTACTAGCCTCATCGGTAGAGCGCCGGTGTTAGGTATTGAGGGTGCTCGGATCGAATTCCGACAAGCGCCGTTAAATACCGTCATGTCTGAGCCAGATATAGACAGGTTAAATCCGTAGACCGGAAAGTCCTATGAGGTCAGTGGGTGGGGAAAGTACGATCTCCCCAGATGTTACCCCTGGGGTTCTCGGTCAAAATTGTGGTGGCACCTAGCCAAGACGGACTCCACCCCTTGTGGTGCTGTTTTAATCTGGAGCCGCACTACTCTGCCTGAAGCCTATATAGACCTGGTCTGGACCTTCCGGCCAGGGGACATTAGGAAAAAAAAAAAACAACAACGATAACAGTTAAATGTAATTATAATATTTTCTCTGAAGAAAAAGTAAATATTTCGTCACATTCTAATTGCTTCGACTTAGCATTCTTTTTTTTTTTATCTTGGTAGCAAAATTTTATAAAAGAATTCATGTCTCTGTGTCTCTGTGCAATACATTTCTTTGCAAACTATAGTTCACAAATTGGGTTACTTACATGATACAAGAGGCCAAAATGGAATTTATTATATATATATATATATATATATATATATATATATATATATATATATATATATATATATATATATATATATATATAAATGAATTTTGTGTTTTTTTTTAATCTTTATAATTATATTATTTAGAGAACTATTAATTACGTAGTCGACGTTCTTTGCCGACCGTCAGAACGTGTTTGGCTAAAATCTGAATAATTAAATCAGTTATAATAATTGTGAACAAACAATATTGTGTTAACCGATTTAATAATGCCGAAATGAGTCTCGGATTTTATATTAATGCAGCTCCCATCTGTGTTATACACAATTCAGGAAGCAATTCATAGAATTACATTTATAACGCTTGACTTCTTAGAAACGTCAAATACTGTCACAATATTTTGCTTTCACTTGTGTGCGTGTGTGTAATTCATACCCCAGAGAATGTATTAGAATTAAATTTTGATTTGATCGTTAGGCAATCAAAATGCAAATCCCTGTTAACCGTCCTGCATAAATCACACTGAAGTAAACAGTATCATCTACTCTCTTATGAATTCTATTCTATAAAATTATCAAAGCATTAAGTTACCGGGCTTCAGTCTCCAAACTTTTCCAAAGTCTTTGATCGCTTCTTAAATAATTATGAATCCGTGCTTAAGTCTCAGAGAGACCTTCAGTGAAACCTTATTTACCATTCAGTCTGCCATTTTCATCGACGATGGGAATTAATTATAAAGCAAACGTTCTTTGTGGGGCATCTGCATATGCCGAGTGAAATTTTAATGAATTAAATTTATTATAGTTATTGGGAATTAGCAACATAGTGTGTACCAGTTAAAGTTTATTATTTTCGGCTAAACGCGCGAATTAGTGTTAGGACACGCAGCTTAACAAATATATATACAGTCGAACCTCCATATATCGAACTTCCACATATCGAAATTTTCTATATATCGAACTCTTAGCAAATCTCCATGTTCATTACATAGAAAAATTGTTTCTATATATCAAAAAAATCTCTATATATCGAAATTTTTTTCAAGACAAATTGGGCGATTTTATTCCACTTTAGAATAAAATCTTCCAATTTTTGGCATTTGAAACAATATGTCCTGGACTTCAATTCACGGAAAATGTCCCAGATTCAGTTTTTAGTGGACTGAATAAATAAAAAATGTAACTGTGATCATTGTAACCACTGTCTGGATTATTGTTTTTTTAAAGGTATGTAGTAGTACTCAATAAATCTTTCATATTAATTCATTCTTTAGTTATTAACTTTCATTTAATGGGATTCGCATATAAATTAGAAACGGAGCTTCGTATACGAAAATTACCTTTAATTTTTTTTTTAAGGAGAATTATGATAAAACTAATCTCAATTCTATATATCGAAATTTCTATATATCGAATTTATTTCCGGCAATTTGCTACTTCGATATATGGAGGTTCGACTGTATTTATATATAATACATAATATAGTTCTTAGAAAAGGGGTCATACTATTTAAGGTTATACAGCTGTTGGTAATTACTGCTAAACAGATTAATATAAGCTGAAATTAAACAGAAACCGACCGTAAAAACTGAACTAGAAACCCGAAACATATCTCCAGCATGCATAAATACTCAGCATTTTATGACTATAAAACACGCACACACAGATATTATATAATTATATATATATATATATATATATATATATATATATATATATATATATATATATATATATATATATATATATATATATATATAAACTAGCAGTATTGCCCGGCGTTTCCCGGGTAGATAGATAGATATAAAATTTTTCATGCATTCCATCAAAAAAATACTAGGCTGCACCCCCTGCAAAATAAACACTTCGCCATGCCCCCCCCCCATCACCCCCAGACCAACTCTCAAACCACCCCTCAGAACAAACCTCTTTTCCCCCGCGTATCGAATTAGACTGGTTGTGGTAAAGGGGCTGTATCCACATTTAAGAGGTGCGCTTAGGGGCACAAAAATCATTAAAAAATTAATTTAAAAACTAATTGAGCCCCAAATTTCGTTTTTCCTGATTTAAGTTTCTTGGGTCCTAAACATTAACTGTGCCGAATTTGGTCCCGGTGGGTGAAACAGTCTATGATTCTATAGCGGACAAAAAAACAGACAACCTCTTTTATATATATATATTTATATATATATATATATATATATATATATATATATATATATATATATATGAATGATTGTGTGTATAAAGCAACCATAAAATCAACGTATTTTAAAACCTACATGTGTGAAGTTGTGAGAAACAGTTTGTTGTAGGATTTATATGCAGGACATTTGCGAAGCAAATTATTTATGTTTGCTATTTCCTAATGAAGTACACTTGTTTTTAAAACTGATATAACGATCGTGAGTGAAGGTTCGTGGCAGATATCGTACCTTTATAAAGATACTATCTGCTACCATTACCTCCATATGTGATAAAATTTTTCTTCGTCATATACTGCATTCTTTAATTTTTCGCAGTTCGAAATGAAAGAAGATAAGTAAAAAACAGTTGAAATTATGATCCATTACCGTTTCTTTCTAATTACACTGTTTCTATTCTCTTGACTTTAATTATTACTAAATGTCTTCGACTAGTAAAGTGATTTTTTTTTTCGGTGAAAGAAATAAATAATTCTCAATTTGTTTTAAACTTTACAACAAATTACTCTGAAACTTTTTACGCAACCATATGAGACCCTCAGAATTTCTTGTAGGGTAGCATTTTAATTCATCTTCACCCCTTTACGGGATTATACCGTAATCTCACTACCGTTAAAATGTGATTTTATTTTCCAGTTCTTAAAATTCGCTAATTTGCTTTTCAATATAAGGCTTGTTTCATTAACTATCCTCTTATTTTACTAGGGGGTACAATAAGGCTCTAAACTAAATCTTCATTAATAAGCCCTACATGAAATTATCGCATTTACTTTATTCTATTTCCCATCTATATCTATGCTGCCTTCTGGAGGCCGAAAAACCCCAAGGGACGGCAGTCGTATAAATATTTAACACTTTTGACCCTATTTGCCTAGCCATCTATTTGCATACAACGCTCCATATGTTCCCAAATCGAACATTATACTTTATGTACCCAACAAAAGAAGGTCCGGGCAATACATACTCATTCAAGCAGTTTGTCCAGGCCTCAAGACGTCTCAGTCGAGGCCCTTCGGAGACATGTGCCGGATGATTTGTATTCAGAGTTGTATTTTCTCTCTCTTTCAGAGTTAACTTTCTCTTTTGATAGCTGTGTAGTAACCTTTTGACAAACAACTAAGAGAGAGAAGTGTATTTCTTTAAGGGTTTTTGCCGAGATAGGGGGGTGGGGGTGGGGTGGAGCTGAATTGTTCGCCGATGGACATGTGTCTGGATGAAAAGATGTAACAATGGAAAAAGAAAATATATGAAACTAGCGAATTTGGGGTCACAGGAGGGTATTTTAGTAAGGAGTTATTTAAAAGAATTGAACTTAAAATCATTGCAATTACATTTAAATTAATTTAAAATAGAATCTTTTTTTAATCTCTCTTCTTTTCTACTCTTTTGTCTGTCTTATGAACGGATAATGGACAATTTTAATATTAAAATTTACTTAACCTGCACCGCAGAACCTTGCTGCAGGTGACACATCTGAAATGGTGCCAAATATTTATGAAACAATAGAATAATGTACCTCATTTTAAAATTCCCTGTGCCTTATAAAATAAATCTTCATTAATAAGTCCTACATAAAATTATCTCATTCACTTTATTCTATTTTCATCTATACCACCCTCTGGAGCCCCCCCCCCTACTGTGCCCCCTGAGGTTTTTCCTAATAATAATGAGAAAAACCTGAATAATTCATTTGAGGTCACAGGATGGTATTTTAGTAAGGCGGTATTTAAAAATACGGAACTTGAAAATATTACAACTGCGTTTAAATTAATTTAAAATGGAATCTTTTTTTATACCTCTCTTCTTTTCTAATCTTTTCTCTGTCACCTGGACGGATAATGGACAATTTTAATATTTAAATTTGCACCTAATTCGTACCTAAAATTTACTTAACCTGCACCCCAAAACTTTGCTGCTGCAAGTGACACATCTGAAATGTTGCCAAATATTTAGGAAACAATAGAATAGTGTGCCCCATTTTAAAATTCCCTGTGCCCTATAAAATAAATCTTCATTAACAAGTCCTACATAAAATTATCGCATTCACTTTATTCTATTTTCATCTATATCACCTTCTGGAACCCCCCCCCCCCCTTCATTTGTACCCTCCTGTGCCCTTTGATGTTTTTCTCATAATAAGGAGAAACGCATGAATAATTCATTTGAAGTCACAGGATGGTATTTTAGTAAGGAGGTATTAAAAGGTACTGCCCTTAAAAATATTACAACTGCATTTAAATTAATTTAAAATGGAATCTTTTTTATATTTCAATTCTTTTCTACTCTTTTTACTCTCTTCTGGATAGATAATGGGCAATTTTAATTTTTTAATTTGTACCCAATTTGTACCTTAAAATTTACTTAACCTGCATCACAGAACTTTGCTATAAGTGACACGTCTTCAATATTGCCAAATATTTATGAAACAATAGAATAATGTGCCTTATTTTAAAATTCCCTGTGCCCTATAAAATAAATCTTCAATAATAAGCCCTACATAAAATTATCTCATTCACTTTATTCTATTTCCATCTATACCACCTTCTGGAGGCCAACCCCCCCTCCCCCTCTGATGTTTTTCTCATAATAATGAGAAAAGCATGAATAATTCCTTTGAGATCACAGTATGGCATTTTAGTAAGGACGTATTAAAAATACTGAACTTGAAAATACTACAACTGCGTTAAAATTCATCTAAAATGGAATCTTCTTATATATCGCTTCTTTTCTACCCTTTGTTTTCTCTTCTGGATAGATTATGGGCAATTTTAATATTTAAATTTGTACCCAATTTGCACCCTAAAATTTACTTAACCTGCATCAGAGAACTTTGCTACAAGTGACACGTCTTCAATATTGCCAAATATTTATGAAACAATAGAATAATGTGCCTCATTTTGAAAATCCCTGTGCAATAATGTACAATGCGTAGTAATAATAATAATAATAATAATGAGAAAAACATGAATAATTCCTTTGAGGTCACAGGACGGTATTTTAGTAAGGAGGTATTAAAAGGTACTGCATTTAAAAATATTACATCTGCATTTAAATTAATTTAAAATGGAATCTTTTTTTATAACTCTCTTATTTTCCACCCTTTTCTCTCTCTTCTGAACGGGTAATGGATAATTTTAATATTTTAATTTGTACCTAATTTGCACCCAAAACTTACTTAACCTGCACCCCAGAACTTTGCTGCAAGTGACACATCTGAAATGTGGTCAAATATTTACGTAATAATAAAATAATGTGCCCCATTTTAAAAATCCCTGTGCAATAATGTACAATGCGTAGTAATAATAATAATAATAATGAGAAAAACATGAATAATTCCTTTGAGGTCACAGGACGGTATTTTAGTAAGGAGGTATTAAAAGGTACTGCATTTAAAAATATTGCATCTGCACTTAAATTAATTTAAAATGGAATCTTTTTTTATAACTCTCTTATATTCCACCCTTTTCTCTCTCTTCTGAACGGGTAATGGATAATTTTAATATTTAAGTTTGTACTTAATTTGTACCTAAAACTTACTTAACCTGCACCCCAGAACTTTGCTGCAAGTGACACATCTGAAATGTGGACAAATATTTACGTAATAATAAAATAATGTGCCCCATTTTAAAATTCCCTGTGCAATAATGTACAATGCGTAGTAAGAATAACAATGAGAAAAACATGAATAATTAATCATTTTACTCGGTTAAAAAGAATATGAGTTTGCTGTATTTAATTTAACACAAACTCTTGTATTAATTAGAAAAATTATGAATGAGAAAATTTCCTGTAAATTCGTTGATATGAATTTAGTGTAGATAGGGAATTTAAACGGAGGAAAAAAAATGGTAAACGGGAAAACAAAAGAATATTTCACTTGTCTTTTCAAAAAATAGACGGCAGTATATTTTTATTCTTAAACTATTCACTTAAGCTAATGTTTTCAAAGCGCTATATTTTCCTTAACTGAATTTATTGCCGTTTGAAAAACATGAAAGTTGGTGAAAAATTATTTGTCTTCCCTGTTTTCCAAGTTAACACGTGTTCCATATTTAATAACAGTATCGCCCTTTATTCTTGATTCGCTCGAATATTTTTGGGAAAATTATTCTGCTTTAAAAGCTGTAATTTTGGATTTCGCCGTAATTTGCAGTTTTAGTTCTAATGTATTATAAGGGAACTTCTTTCGTTTCTGTTAAAATACAGTGAAAGTAAATTAAAGGAAAACGAGAGTTTTGCAGAAGTTTTAAAATTCCATTAAAGAAACTTTCTGCTATTTTTTCGTTATTGAAGAAAGCGGGTGAAAAACTTGTCCATTTACAGCTTTCATTTTCTGTTTGACTATTAGTTTCGTCTATACTTAATTTGCAAAATATTGTCGAAACTTGTTACCTGATTCATACCCCTTCGTTGTTACTAAAGATTTTAATGGCAAGAAAACAAACTTGAATCCCCCCCCCCCTCTTAGCCACCTACCAAAAAAAAGGGGGGGGGGGATTTATGCACAACTTGAATTAGGAACTAAATAGAAAATTTCAACCAACAACAATCTTCATGCTATGCATAAGTTTTTGCAGCCATTTGAATTCACTTTTACTCGTAAGCTGTAGGTACGGGTCTGTTTAGCCATAGTGTAGAAAATGAACACCGTAGGGCTTTAAACCAAACAATCAACTGCTAACAATATAGAATCCTCTAGCAAATTGTCTAGTTACTTTAATAAGTGATTCATGGGTGGTGATCTCTAGTTTTATTTACTGAATCCAAATTCAGTACATTAAATCTGATCCAACTAGCTAGTCAAACTCATAGTTTTCACGTCCATGCTTCATTATAACGTCTTCAACATGGATCGTCTCAACTGCTTCGGTGTAAAGAATCGGCTGTTAACTCGTCATTCATCTGACTTTTATGGTA
>OU015497.1:93242907-93317907 GCA_907164885.2 Dolomedes plantarius | reverse complement strand
TATATATATATATATATATATATATATGTGTGTGTGTGTGTGTGTGTGTGTGTCATGTAATACACAGGTGGTTATCAAAATAATAGAAACACTAAGAAACATCATGAAAACCTTTATTAATACGGCGCAGGATCACCTTTGTCATGTAATACCACTTGATTCACCTTGGAATTGGATTATACAAGTCATGAATAGTGGTTAAGAATATATTATACTATTTTCTGGAGAAAATCATGAAAGTTCCTGTAGGGATTCTGTAGTGGATATCTCTATCCGCTTATGTAGATCACAGTGGTTGGATGATATATAGTCGGGGGAATTGTACAGGGCAAGATAAGATATTTGACTCCTTTTTCATGCTCTTCAAACCAATACTTGATAGATTTATCTATGTGTATAGGGGGATTATCATCCTAGAGAACGCCATCTCCTGCAAGAAACAGTGTTTGCACCATAGGATGGACTAGTAAGCTAAAATTTCGACATAGTCCTACCCATTCAATCTCCCTTTTAGGGTTACAATAGGATCTGAAGAAAACCATGAGATGCCATCCCAAATCCTGATAGATCTACCTAAATGATTGACAGATGAGATCAGACAGCCAGAATCTTACGCTTGTGTAGGTGTTCTCCAGACATACGCACGTCCATTTGCAAGGAGCAATGTGAACAATGATTCGTCGGACCAAATACCGTTTTAGGACATATTACTCGACCAGGATTTGTGCTCGTGGCACCAGTGGGGACGATATTTTGTATTGGCATCTATTAGAAGTGGCTTGGGAATAGCTACTCTTCCGTAAATGCTTTGTTTGTGAAATTCCCTTCTACCTCTAATGGTTGATACCGGAACATGCAGATGCAGATTGAACTCTTCGGTCATTTTGGTGGCAGTTGTTTTCTTTCTTCATGTTTCAATCCGCTTCAATACCTCCTCCGTCTCTTTCACTCAGCTTTCCCTTTCGTCCACTATTCTGTTTGGCAAAGGATGTTTTTCTGTGCACTCTGTATGCTATCATGACTTTCGATACCATAGTTCGAAAAACACCCATTATCCTAGGGGTTGCAGTAACAGATACTCCAATTTAAACGCTCTCCAACAATTTGCCCTTTTCACAAGGTCTGCAAGGTTTGACATTTTACGCTGTTCCCCCAAAAAGCACAGTGCCCATAGCTTCATTACTGCTACCTGACAGTAGAATAATACATACACTATATTACAAAAAAAAATACCGGTGGCCAGACTTTTCTTTTAAGGAATACGAAGCACATTCATAAACACTTCTAATATTGATAGGTGTTTCTATTATTTTGATAACCACCTGTATGTATATATATATATACCAAATATGCAATTTGGTTTATGAGTACCAAATGCACCTCTAAAAGTACAATGAAGTAAGCAGGATTTTAAAAAGTTTTTAAAAGTTTATTACTCTTAGGAATGAAATAAAAAATATGTATATCTTGCTCAAGTATTTGATTCACTTTGAATGTCATCAAACTACTAGAGTATCCAAAACTATGCAGGGTAGGAAAGATTTTTTTATCAGCTACTTACTGCGGTCAAATTGTTCAGATTTGCATACAAGGGGAAATGTCCAGTGCTAGCAAATACGTATTTGACTGGAATATGCTCATCACGTTAACTTGCATAAAAGTGTGAAAAGAAATTAAATTGAAATGAAGTGAAAAGAAATTTAAAAAACTAATGAAATTTTCTCATTTTAAACGTAAACATACGACTATAAGTTTTCGAACGACTATAAGTTTTCGAAAGAGAAATGTACTTTCTATTATAATGTTACCTTTAATTACGATTAATTACTTTTATAACCGCCCACAGGAACACAGAGGAATCTATCAAACATCATAACAACATATTCACTGATTATGCTTAGTGAATATCTAACCATCTGTCTCGTCTTATAAGTGAAAGCTTACATTTTAAATCACCCAAAAACCCCTATTTCTAAGAAAATTAACTTGAATTGTCAATATCGATAGAGCAATTGCATCCTGGCAGCCCGTTAAAAATCTGTAACGGGCATTGTATGGGAAGAAAACACACAAAAACACCCCTCCATATCACCTTCAAAAACCTCGCTGTTCGTGCTCCCACCCACATGTTCAGAGGCATTCAGACGTACTTTCCCCCTCTCAATCTTTAAAGCGCGCAACTGTCACTCTAGATAAATGAAAACCCTGGTAACAGCTTATGGACGCGTATCAAACCACAAGCAGAAAGTCGTGTACGGAAACTTGGCCGAGAATTTTCAAGTCCGTGAATAGATGCCTTCACAAAGGAACTTTAGGTTCTTTTGTGAATTGTTCACGGGACCCCAGAGAGTGAAATACTAAACCACAGCGGTGGATTTGAGGAGGATTTTGGAGGGGGTGGGCGGGGAAAAAGGGGGAGTTGAGATATTATAACAGTTGAGCGGTCAATTATTTTCTGCTGCAAGCAGCCGGATGATTGTGGTTCAAGAATAAGTTTTAAGCTGGAGTACTGGATACTGTATTTAATTTTTGATTAAAAATATCTGGTGCTCAGCGAATCGAGCAATATCCTTTATTATATTTTCCTTTGAGATGTTTACTGAATGGGTGTGATAAGATTCCGAATATATTGATATAATCTAGAAGCTTCAACAAATGATTAGATGAGAAAAAAAAGGATGACGGAATATATTAAAAAGAGGGAATAGTCTCCATAATTTGTTTGTTTTTAATAGGATTATATACAGAAGCAGTTTTCGTTTAAAAGAACTTATTCAGAAAACGTAGAAAAACTTGAATATTATTGGAATATATGAGAAAGGTTGAGAATGATGAATATAACCCAAATATTTTTCACATAATATATAGATGCAAATGTATTAATAAAATTTAAAATGTGATGTTGCGCAAGACTGATTTCATGAACAACAAGAACCACAACGAAATGTTGCCGGGAAAAACCCCCAAAAAATGTCTTAGTCAAACAAAACGTAGAAATTTGGAAATGCTTTTCAATGAAGCTTATATTTTCATTTCTTTTTAACGTAGGATTACGTTCCTCCATAACGGTCCGCGGTAAAGCAAAATTTCAGACGTCGTCGCGAGTTATAAATCAAGAGTGGCAGAGTAGGGTTCCAAGATACAAATACACCTTTTCTGAAATCGACTGTAAATACACCTCTGTATTTACAGTCGAACCCCGTTATAACGAACTTCAAGGGACCAAAGGTTTTGTTCGCTTTATCAGGTGGTTGGCTATACCCGAACCGTTAAGAAAAATGATAGAGTTTTCAAAATGTATAACTCATTAGTTGCAATGGGTATTCAATAATGATGTATTAAAAAATGATACAATCTATTAAAAAGGATAATTAATGAATTAAACCGATTAAAATCGATTACATTAAATTGTCACAATACTAATTAAATTACGTACAATAGAAAAACGACGGGACCAAAATTTTCATTCGTTATATCCGCGAGTTCGTTGTATACCGTGTTCGCTATAACGGGGTTCGACTGCATATATATATCGACTGTACACCACTGTTTATACATATATAAATACACATATACATACACACACACACACACACACACACATATATATATATATATATATATATATATATATATATATATATATATATATATATATATATATACAGGGTGTCCATAATTAAAGTCCCACTTTCAAAAGGCTGCAAAAAAAAGAACCACTGATCAGAATGACTTCAAATTTGAACTGAATATACTGGAAGGGGAGGGAAACGATTTGGCATAATAAAAAAAGTTCCAAAATGTATCAATAGATGGCGCTGTAACATTTTGGAACTTTTTTTTTCACTATGCCAAATCGTTTCCCCCTTCTTCCAGTATATTCAGTTCAAATTTGAAATTATTCTGACCAGTGGTTCTTTTTTTGCAGCCTTTTGAAAGTGGGACTTTAATTATGGACACCCTGTGTATATATATATATATATATATATATATATATACATACACACACACTCAAATACATATATATACGAGGTGTGATAATTAAGCTAGTCGTTTGGCCAGGTGTGGGAGAGTGGTAAGCAACGATAAGTATTCCTACATTAATAACCCGTGGTAGTTTCGTTAGAAGAGACTCTAATTTTTTTTGATTTTTTTCTCTTAACCAAGGTCAGACAGTACGGAATAAAATAAATTTTAGCAAACAGCTCAGAAGTGGATGTGCCATTTTTAAATAAATGAATAGGTAAATATACATTTATTCTAACTGTGGAATACGTATATATTCATCTGACATTCATTTCAAGATCTATAAATCATCACGATATGACCCTTTGTTAAAACTGACACGGTAATATCATCATTTCGAGGAGCTTGGACTATTAAAGATACTCATTTATTTTCCTTCTTTTTTTTCCATTTGCGGCACCTAAAAACTTTATACATCATTTCTGTAAAAAAAATAAAATAAAAATAAAAAAAAATAAAAAATACGATATTTTTCGTTCTTGATCTTATAAATAGAAACAGCCCAGCGTAGGATTTCAAACGTGTATCGTTATCTTTTTTTCTGAATTTTCCCTCTGAAATTCGAAGGTAAAGGTGGGAGGGGAAGGGGAAAAAAAGATAACGATTCAAGAAATTTCGGAAAAAGATAACGATGCTGATTTTTTCCTCGCACTTTCCTTTTTCTCACCATAAACCAACCACCCAAAACGTTATGATCGATCGACTTCAGTGAACTTGGTCCTTCATGACAGTTTCAGGATTGGAGGGGGGAAGGTTCAGTTCAAGGGTTATGCCTTCTGAAGCAAAATGAATACTTGGAAGAGAACCCCCCCCCCCCATTCCCATCTTCATTTAGATTTGTAGCCGGGAGGAAGCTGTGTTTGGCTAGCAAAAAGTGGTTATCATGATTTATGCCAGAAGGTACGCACTACTACTGAATGTCCCTCAGAACTGATGATTGGGGCAAACACATGTAAGAGGGAACAGCAGATTTGGCTATTTATCGACTGATGATTGATATTATACAGCATTCCAGAAATAGACTGTTTTTATATACATAAAATGATTATCTTAATATTTCCCCCGGATTTAAAAAAATGCCATATAAAATTAGGAAACACATGTAAGAGGGAACAGGATATTCGACTATTTATTGACTGATGATTGATATTATACATCATTCCAGAAATAGACTGTTTTTATATACATAAAATAATTATCTTTATATTTTCCCCGAATTTCAAAAAGCCCCAGATTAATAACATTCCATATAAAAAATTAGGATATTTTTAATTCGAAGACTAATTTTGGAAGATGAGCATGATATTTCTAGCTATTAAGTTTACTATCCTCTGTTTTGGACACATTTTAGCATATTCAAGACAAACAAATTTCAACTTTTACAAAAGTTTTTCCTGGCGAAAGTCACACGACAAGTGCCTAAAATTAGGAAAAAAAAAAGAAAAAAAAAGTTCCTAATTAGTATTTATTATTTCCAAAGTCATTGACTTTTAAATTGCTTTGTAGAATATTAAATGTTTTGCTCAAAAGTAAATGTTTGAGTTCTAAATTTAAGTCTATGTAAACAATATGTTGTTAAGTCAGGTGGTTAGTTGTATATTGGTTCTAATCAATTCACCAAATATGCATAGTTTTTACTACGTTGCGTGAGTAAAAAAGTGTGTGAAAGAATTGTGTTTCATGTAAGAAGGTTCCCATATTACTACGTAAGAGTGAGATTCCATCAATCTATTGACTTCAAAATGTAATTTCCAAGATCAAATATGACCACTCTATCTAACTTAGGGTTGCCATACGTCCCGGTACACCGGGACATGTCCCGGTTTCGAGGTCTGTGTCCCGGTGTCCCGGTCCAAGATTCATTTGTCCCGGTCGATTTAAAATTTACGAATGAATATATATATTTTTAAACATGTAAGTCAAAAATAACGAAATGTTCCCGAGCGAAACTGGGTACGGGTCAGCTAGTATCTAGTATTGATACGCGCACGTGGCAACACCGACATTCGAAGCAACACATTCGAAGCAAAAAAGAGCGATTGTAATGAAGTCACCGAAGTCAGGGAAGAGGGAGAGTGAAGGTAAGAAAAGAATGGAATGTAAGATTCTATTTGGTTTTATTATATTTTATCGCCCATTAATTTATATTATATTATTTTAGATTTAGTACAGGCGCATCCACAAAAAGCATCAAATTTTTCCAGTCGAACTGAGTCTTCCAAAATGATTCACCATTTATCGAACCTTTTTGCTATTGGTATACTTATTAACAACCTCTTCTTTAATTGTTTTTTGTCTTATAAAAATTAATTTAAAATATTTGAAAGATTGTGCAATTTTTCATAATAAAGGTATGACTGTCGATAAAAGTTTTGTTGTTTTTTTTTTTTTTTTTTTTGGGGGGGGGGGTGAAGCGTAACGAGAAGGGAGGGGAGATTGTCCCGGTCTGTAGTCCGAGAATTATGGCAACCCTAATCTAACTGTAGTTTTATGCAATCATTAATCTGCATTTATTTAATTTTATTTATTTTTTAAACATTAAACAGGAATGGCGTATTAAGCTAGGATATCATTTAGCTAGAGAGAGTTGTAATACGAGATAAGAAGAGTAAGAAATATTGTGGAGTTATAATGAGTGAAATTAACTCGTGAGTTAGCTATTGTGGTGCTAACCCCAGTACGATATAAGTAGCTTTCAAATTTTTTCAGGTAACATATCTATGGTGCCCTGCATACAGGGCTTAAGTCAAAAACAATAATTTAAATATACTAACTCATTGCCTTTTATACCAATCGGAAAACAATAATTTCGACTTGAGCCTTTTTATACTAAGATTTGTACTTTTGGATACAAAATTGATAGACTTAAGCCTTTTATACAAGTCAAAAGAGTTTTGATTTTTTTATCAATACTAACAAATATCTAAAAATCACTTTTTTTATACTTAAGCCCTTTATACCGGGCACCATAGATATGCTACACCTGACTGTGTTTATCGCGTGTAGGAAATTAACCGCTCACATCGTTGTTTACATCATAAGAACTTGTAAACAACGTTTTCTATAGACAAACGGGGGACATGACCTTCTGCAGATAGATCACTATTTACATTTCATTGGTAAAGTGCACGCTGCCTTTCATTCTTAGTGCACTCAATATACTTTACTAAATTCAGTTCAAAATTAGTTCTCGTTTTCTACCTTGTATACTCCTCCGAGAAAAGGAAAGGGAAACTATGAGCGATCGGATCTTTTGAGTTAGAGATTATATAAGAAATTACGAACTTATTTATATATATATATATATATATATATATATATATATATATATATATATATATATATATATATATATATATATATATATCCCTTTACTTCTTGGTTGGTTGTCTTCATTATTTCTTTCTTTCTCTCTCTCTCTTTAATGGTAGTGAGCAGAGAAGTAGTAGGAAACAAATTAAGCGCATGAAGGGTCTGTGCAGTGAAGAATTATGTATCAACAGATGCTCCATAAACACAATACTTCACATAATTGATCTTCAAATTTTATTTTACTTTACTCTATTTAAGAAAACTCTCGTTATTTTCCTTTTTTAAAATGCATCATTTAGCAATAAGGGCGTGTGTTATTTGACCTCAAATTTGAAAAGGAATTATTTAAGCACTTTTGGAGATACAAGAGAAAAGGGGGAAGCTTTCATATTCTATAACGTAATTGCTTGTAAAAGTACTATCGCCAAACAAAGATGGCAGTCTTGAATTTCTCATTAAATTTTTACTTTTCTCGAAAAATTGTATGCTAAAAGATAGCAAAAAAAAAAAAAATGGTTTGTAACGCAAAACTGTTTTAAACTTATAACAAGCAACTAGATTTGCTGCGGAGGAGGTTGTAAGGACATCTACGTTTATTAATTCTTCAAAATTTTCCGTGTAATATTATACGCTTGTTAATCAAACAAGGAAATAAAAAAAAACCAAAACTTAGTAGCGTAATTGATCGCCAACCGGAAGAAACTCGTCGCCAAAAAATTTCTATATGAGGCAACCTTTAAGAGGAAAGGGAGAAAAAACGAAAAAACGAAAACTGAAAAAAAAAAATTAAAAGGTAAAATGGGATTTGGGGGGAAGTACCGCAGGCTCGGCGCTAGAAAATATTTCCGGTGCAGGAAGCTCGGACCCCGTGTTAGCAAAGCAAGAAAAAAAAAAAAAGAAAAAATTGAAACAAAAATTTAAGTTGACATTTTTTTTCTATATGGACTTCAGTTCCTTACACTGCCGGATTTTATTTTGAAAGAAAGATATCTAGTTATTTTTGACGGGAAGTAGAAGTAAGTTAGAAGTATCACGGGAAATAGGATGCCTGAATACGTAGTTGCATTCACGCAAGAAACCTATGATTTTAATACTGGATGAAATGGAAAGCATATCCATGCGAATCGGGCCACCTCTCAGGGGAAAAAAGCGTGCAATTTTTGATTTATACAAGGTAACTTAATAAGTATTCTCCGTAATATGTAAAATTAATCTGAATTAAAAGAGGCACACACACACACACACACACACACATATATATATATATATATATATATATGTATATATATATATAAGAAAAAGAAGATAGAGAAAACCAGTAATAGCTCTAAAGCTACTATATATATATATATATATATATATATATATATATATATATATATATATATATATATATATATATATATATATATGTATATATATACTTATATATACTTATATATATATATATATATATATATATATATATATATATATATATATATATATATATATGTGTGTGTGTGTGTGTGTGTGTGTGTGTGTTGCCTCATGTGTATGCATCAAACAAGAATCATCAAACAAGAATTTGAGCTTCAAATGAAACAATTATTAAGTGATAAATAATTAAAAGTATAGTTACTGTACTACTAACAACTTGAGATTTAGAAAAATATCTGGTTCTAGATATAAATTGAATGTTTCACTAAAAGAAAAAAATGGTAATGCAACGCTACACGTGATTTAACTCATTTGACATTGCACAATTAAAATTGCCATGAGTTTACGAGAAAGTGTGTGTGTGTGTCCGTGTCTGATACTGGTACAAATCACAATGAATAAAACTACTAGAAGAATTAAAATTTTTTTCGCAATTGGGTGCGCACTAATTTATAGTGAACACACAGGATTATGGAACTGAGAAAAGGGAAATGTTAAAAATTTTTCATCTTTAAGCACATTTTTTTCTCTGCTTGCTGGAAGTTCAACGTCTATGAAAAAAAAATAAAAATGTATGGTTTTGAAAATTTTGGTCATCAAAATAAGTAAATCGTGGCACTTAAAACCATAAATATCAGAAGTTTAAAAAAATGTTCCAAAATAAATACTCCAGTAATTTAAAAACATTATCCCTTGTAAAGTATTCTTTTAAGACCCACGGCCGAGTAACCAACTCCGGTGAAATTAAGTAATTTGACTTGTATTTATTAGATCTTCCCTCCTAATTAGTCTGCAAAGACCGTGTAATGGCTCGTTATTACATCTGGGATATGAGGTTTCTGAGGTCTTGGTTTCAAAACCCAACGGTTGCTATTTTACGCGTTGTGACAGGTTTTTACATGGTTTTCTAAACATCTAACGGAGGTATTATGAACTTCCCTTTTGAAAGATTTCATGGAAGACATCCTGTGTGGGGCGGATCTCTTTAATGATTAGTTGCACTACTTAAATATCCATCTGTCTTATCCATACTATTCACTGTTTCGTTAAATATGTATAAGGAGGCTTCTTTATCCTTTTTTTCATACTTGTCAGCAAAAATTTTAGATTAATGGTAGGGAATGCGGAATTGTATAAGGGCATTGATTACAGCATGTACAAGAAAAAAGACAGAAGCTAAATGTCTTCCAGTATTTCAATATTCTCTCTCTCTCTCTTTTTTATGGAACCCCCCCCCCCCTCTGTGTACAATTTTCATATGAAAGTAGCATTTCCTTTTATTTCTTTCATTTATCTAGCATATTTTGGAGGCATATTTTAGACCAGGGATTCCAAACGGGGTTCAGGTGGACCACTTGGGAATCGATGGAAGTTTAAAAAGGGTCTATTGGGCGGTCGATGATATATATTTTCTATTTTAAAATTTAATTTAATTTTTAGAAATGTAATTATTATATAATAATATCCGTTTTAATATATATAAATGCAGATTTGAATAGGACAGAGTGATCCACGCTTCTAAAGTTGAATGTCATGACGCTTTTGCATATGTGTCGAATGCCGTCGGCTTTTATTTGTGTACCAAAGCTAGGCGGAACTGGGGAAATCCACTGGACCTTAAAGGGGGAAGATCCCTTTAAATCCTTCAAAAAACTCGATTTTTTATTATGATTTAATTTTAAAGAATGGAGTGTAAGGAATCTTTTAAAAAATGAAGTCGATACTACAATTAGAACCGTTTTTATGGCCAAATGTTTAAAGCTAATAGTAAAGTTATTATTTTGTATGCTGTATATTATAGAGAAAAATGTGAGGGGGTCTATGAAAAAAAATCATTCTTTTAAAAGGGGTCAATGTAGGAAAAAGGTAGGGAATCCCTGTTTTAGACTTTCGCCCTGAAGCAACGCCATATTTTTGTCTTCATCAAAAAACTAATCAAAAATAAATTTGTAAAACAATTTTAAAAGCTTATCTTATGGTGACCATATTGTGACCTTATCACAGGACCTCCAACGATGTTCTCATATCATAATTAACGGTCAGAGTATAACGCCCAGAGATATATTATCAACTCTTTATCTCCAGTCCTCCCTTTTCTGGACAGTAGAGTGACCACGGGTAGCCAATGGAAAATTTTGAAAAATGGGTTTCAAATTTTCAACGGGCTGACATATTTTGACATTCCCCTTACACTACGCAGTCTTTTCACCTCTGAACACCTGCGTTTATGAGCGTAATAAGCGGAACGACGAACGAGAGGAAAATTTGAATCTTCGTTAAAACCTTGCAGCAGAAATGTTCCCGTCAAAAAAAAAAAATTAATAAAGTATTAAATTTTTTTTCGCATACGACGCTTTGGCTCTTCTGTCATCGGAAAAAGCTCCCTGTTTGTGTCTCTTTGCTTGTGTTTGTATCTCGCTCTCTCTCTCTCTCTCTCTCTTTCTGTGTGTGTGTGTGTGTGTGTGTATATATATTTAAGGAGGTGAAAGGCAAAGTGGTGTAAGTCACATTGTCAACTTTTTTTATTTGAGGGCAAAAATGCAATCTCCATGTTCAAATTATAGTGGAATTGCAAATAATTATTATTTGCAATATTATAATAATTATTATGAATTATAATTTGTTTAATTTATAGTGGAATTTTTTGTAGTTTTTTCAGTAAACACTTTGAACTTACACCACTTGACTTACTGACTTACACCACTTTGCCTTTCACTGCCTTATATATATATATATATATATAAATGAAATTAACAAGACTTTGAAATTGACTACACAATAGATTTTAGGCTTAAAAGTCAAAACATTAATTAACTTAAATCATTTAGTATTGGACATTAAAACAAATTACTTTCAAGTAAGGCGCTGAATGCTGCACTTTTATTCAAAGAAAATAAATAAGAAATAGATTAAAGAGAATACCAGTAATAGCACTAAAGCTACTTGCAGCTAGGAACAAATAACATGAAAAGAAAAGTATGAAAGAGGTTTTAGACAGTATCTCTTCGTCAGCGGTGTCAATACTGTCTAAAAACCAATGGATTGTTTCCGATGAGTATGATCTATACAATAAACACACTCAGACACCGTACAATCCATGAAAAACAGAAGAATTGATTAATTATTGAATTAAGAGTTACTTAACCAAAGAACACCAAGCCTGGCGATAGACAGAGTGGAAGTTAAGAACATGTAACCGCAAGATGACTGACGTCACAAAACTTGCAACCATGGAGATTATGGATACTCCGTTACTGACTTACTGTGGTTACTGTATTTTAGGACTATTAAACCATTATTAATTTAGTTTTTTATTATTATTACTAAGAGTTGTTTTTACTTATGATTTTTATTTTATTTTTTATTTGTAGTAGTTATTTTTTCTAATTTTTCTTATTATTATGTTTAACTTATTAATTGCAACAGAACAAACTATTCATTAAAACTAAAACAACCAATTATGTTTTTGGATAGACTTTCGGGGTAATTATTACGTGTTAGCAAAGCTTTCAAGTCTAAAATATGCTTATTCCTATTGTCTTTAGAACATAGCTTATTTATACGAACTAACTGATTTACAATAATGTTATTAAAAACAGATTTATGTAAACAGGTTAGGTAATTTTGAAATGTAACAATATTAAAATTGTCAGATCTTTTGTCGTATAAGTCAAAAGTAAATTTGCTGTGAGAATTTAATTTAATGTTAATATTTAAAAAGTTTACATTAATATTATCATGGCTACTTTTAATTAGTTCCAGATTAGGAGGGTAAAAATTTAAGTCTGTATGGTTATTACTTTTATTAATTAATATTATATCATCTATAAATTGTAAAAATGTAGTAACTTATGATTTTAAAGATCTATTTAATAATATCGATATAATTGATTTAAATAGAATAATCATAATGTTAGTACAAAATAATATTCAATACTTAGGCAACGAAATTAAACTAACTCGTTTCAATAGGCTCCTAGATTTAGTAACTAAACATAATTACATAGTTCATAATAATAGTATATACTTAGAGTCCAAAGGTGTACCACAAGGTGATAATGCTTCAAGTATGCTAGCTAACTTATATTATTTTGAAATTAATAATATAGAAAATTGCAATTACAATACATTTAGGTATATAGATGATATAATAGTAATTAATAAAAGTAATAACCATATAGACTTAAATTTTTACCCTCCTAATCTGGAACTAATTAAAAGTAGCCATGATAATATTAATGTAAGCTTTTTAGATATTAACATTAAATTTAATTCTCACAGCAAATTTACTTTTGACTTATACGACAAAAGATCTGACTATAATTTTAATATTGTTAAATTTCAAAATTACCTAACCTGTTTACATAAATCTGTTTTTAATAACATTATTGTAAATCAATTAGTTCGTATAAATAGGCTATGTTCTAAAGACAATAGGAATAAGCATATTTTAGACTTCAAAGCTGTGCTAACACGTAATAATTACCCCGAAAGTCTATCCAAAAACATAATTGGTTGTTTTAGTTTTAATGAATAGTTTGTTCTGTTGCAATTAATAAGTTAAACATAATAATAAGAAAAATTAGAAAAAATAACCACTAAAAATAAAAAAATAAAATAAAAATCATAAGTAAAAATAAAAATAAGAATAAAAATAACTCTTAGTAATAATAATAAAAAACAAAATTAATAATGGTTTAATAGTCCTAAAATACAGTAACCATAGTAAGTCAGTAACGAAGTATCCATAATCTCCATGGTTGCAAGTTTTGTGACGTCAGTCATCTTGCTGTTACATGTTCTTAACTTCCACTCTGTCTATCGCCAGGCTTGGTGTTCTTTGGTTAAGTAACTCTTAATTCAATAATTAATCGATTCTTCTGTTTTTCATGGATTGTACGGTGTCTGAGTGCGTTTATTGTACAGATCATACTCATCGGAAACAAGCCATTGGTTTTTAGACAGTATTGACACCGCTGACGCAGAGATACTGTCTAAAACCTTTTTCATACTTTTCTTTTCATGTTATTTGTTCCTAGCTGCAAGTAGCTTTAGTGCTATTGCTGGTATTCTCTTTCATCTATTTCTTATATATATATATATATATATATATATATATATAATAAATAGTTGAAAGAGAAAACCAGTATGAGCACTAAAGCTGCTTGCAGCCGGGAACCAAAAACATGAATAGATAAGTATGAATGAGGTTTTAGACAGCATCTCTTCGTCAGCGGTGTCAATATATATATATATACACACACACACACATATATGCGTGTGTGCATTTATATAGAGAGACAAGTAAATGGACTGAAGTGCATTTATTTCAGTCACTTACTATGCGAACTTGTTGAATCATATTCCTAGACTGAACGTGAAAACAGATTTAATGGAAGTGTAAGGTTAATGCATTTATATGAATTCTCCCAAATTGTTAAGTGTAAAGAAAGTGTGTTCAAAAGAAATGCGAGTGAAGGAACACAGCAAACCTGTTATCAATTTTTTTTTTAAGTTCGTCCTATTCATGTAACGAACATCCCAAATATGATTCAACCTGTGAAATTTTAATTATTCTACATTATTGCATAAAAGATACCATGAAGATGTTTGAATAAATGGAAGAGATATATACCATAAATTAAATTTCTTTATGCGCAGATGTATTTAAAATGTTATGTTGCAGTGACATAAAAATATTTAATCGCCGCAGGCAAGAATTAACATTACATAACTCATTTTCAAATCTTATTTTTAGGAGATCTAATTTCCGTTAAAACTTCTTCAATAAATATTTCTTAAATAAAAATCCCAGCCTTGTCCTCGGGAAAATATAAAGGAACCGGATGAATTTGTTTAAAATTTTCATCAGGCAAGGGAAAAATCCGATACCGGCTTTTAAAAATGCAGAACTGTTTTTTTGCATATTAAAACTAATCTTCAAATCTCGATGAATTGAACGCCAGAACATTCTTTAAATCCTATTAAAATTCCACGAGATGAGTTGTTATACGGACGCCGGACGCGGAAATCGACTGCGCGAAGGATCTCAAAATTTAATGAAGAATTTACAGTAACGAATAATCTTCTTATGATATTAAAAATGTTTTTGAACTTAATGATATGGGGGGAGTTCAATAATTGCACACACAGGGAAAAATAATCTTCCGGTTAGTTTCTTTCGAACTGAAATAATTCCTGAAATTCAGACTGGTAGTTTTAAGAGTCTGCATACTTCCAACAAAGTGATTAGTACAAAAAATGTAATACTTTTATTCCTTTGCTCTCGAATTTCATGCATAAATTTTTAATTTTTGCCTGTTAGCATTTATAAATATTTTATGAGGTGGAGGGAGGGTGACAACTAAACTCATCCATTCCATTACATAAAAAATAGGGCTTTTTTTTCCCCTTTCACTTTCTAAATACATTTTATATCATACTTTCACTTCAATTAGTTCTTTGAATTTTTCAAAATACAATCAAAGTAAAAATTAATTTGTTATTTATTCTAATAGTTCTTTAAAAATTTAATCTTAAGACATCATTATGTAACACTTCAATTCAATTGCCGAGTCAAATCGGTGCAGTCCAAATATTCATTAAATCATCAGAGAGTTCTAATTTCAAATGACTAGGAATTTTGACCTGGGTTCTCTATAGAGATAAAATTAATTTGATTTTAGACCGTAATTTGCTAGTTAATTTTGAAAAATTATTTAGTTAAGACAACGTTTTAAAATATTTTTTTTTCGACAGCTTCAAAATTTCCGTTATACATTTTATGTGTAATCTGAAGGGTAAATATGAAGAAACTGTGATTATTCCCCCAATGATAGACTTTCCTCAAACAAACAAACAAACAAACAAACACACACACACACACACACACACATATATATATATATATATATATATGCCATTCTCTCACAGAAAACATTTTATTTTATTCATACACATCGAATATATCTGATATTTCGGTATTCCGTATTTTTTCCTTACTCAAAATTACCATCTCAGTGCTCTAACCATTAGTTATAAAGCAGTAAAAGGTGAACTTGAACATCGTAAATTTTACTTCATTTCAAATTTTCAAGTGCACATAAATCACTGTTATTCAGTGTGCAACTCTGCAAAAGGTTGAATAAAAGATGAGTGAGAAAATAAATTTTCTCCAAGGGCCTAATTTTTTAAATTTTGATACACAAGCAGGATTTACATTTTGAAAGTAAAACACGTACGTAAAGTGACTGAAAATCATAAGTGCGGTAGATAAGCGATAAGAAAATAAAGAACACATGCCACCGAGGCTGGACTTTTAAACAAAACTTTTGCATTAGAAAAAGAGTATGCCTGATAAAACACATGATAAAATGTTATGAAGAGCACATTCACTCCAGTATGCAAAGCAGCAAGATTATCTCAATTCCGGCCGAATTGCTGCGCACGGTGAAAGAACCCTCGTAAAATTAAAAACAGTCGTCAGTAAAAAAACGTGACAGAATTTCGTTGAGTAAAATGTAAAGACTTCCGTAAATTAAAAAATACTTGACATGGGTAAAAAGAGGTGAGTTGTATGAAGCTTACGAAACAATTTTTTGTAACATAACAGCGCAAGAGATGAGTAACTGTGAACCGTAACTAATACTTTAGACCTTACCAAACTACGAAAAGAGTAATTTTTTACATTTATTTTCAAGTTTCCCTTTTTCAATATCTCTTAATATTATTAAATAATAATATATTTTGATTTATTAACTTGGCAAATTGATTGGAAATTTAATTAAATTAGAATAAGATATTTTTCTTGATAACGATACTAAAAATATTTATTCACTTACCTTAGTACTGATAAGTCGTAAATTCAATACCTACTTTTTAAAGTCTTTAGACAGATAGTTTATAAAGAGAATCCATTTCTTTATGCGGCAATATCAAAGCATGGTTTTTCATCTAAAAGCATCTCAACTCTCCCGGGAGCAGAGAACCGTTACCTTTTTTCATTTTTTCATTTTTTTTTTACTATTCAACATCTGCACTCCATTAAACTGCAACCGGCTGTTAACGATATAATTAATGACATAGTGGAACTAATATCCTCTACTGTGGGCATGTATATTTTGATGTGTAACTTGAGAACACCTGCTGCCAATTTAGAAAGTAGCGGCGAGAAGTGAGCTCTTTAAACAGATACGTCATTTTGATTTTAAGACATATTAATTATGGTCATTTGACGTGAGATGCTGCTTCACCGTTTCTTAGGATATAAAAAATAATGAAAAATTTGATCCTTAAATGTAATAATACTTCGAGTGTAAAAAATCGAAGAAAAATTTAATTTTAAAAAAAAGTTTTATTGCAATGTGTGCTTCAGAAAAATTGTGGAAAAATTGTATTTATCTCCTATAGTAATGACCATAAATTATAGATACTTTGAAGCATGCGGATAGAACACACACAATGAAATTTCCTTGCAGAACATAGAAGAAAATCTTTGGAAGAGCTTTTAATGTGCAGTTTCATCTTGATTTAACTTACATTTGATTGCAACCGCTTTCTAAAATTCTACAGCATAACGTAGATTTTCATTTTTAAAAAACCATTTCAAACCAACATAAGTGAAAACCGATTTGATTGACATATTCAAATTTTTATAAAATATTATTAACGTTTCTTTAATTTATATTTAAAATACAGGTATGTTTAAAATATTATTGCACATAATTTTATAATGCAGATATATTTTTATCTTCATATGATCTGATTATTAGAATCTGACTCATAAATTCTGAAGTATTATTTACTCTAAACAATATTTAGTTTCATAGTTTAAAATTTACCCAATTCATTTATCAATAATGACATTCTTTTTTTCTTTTACGTTTTATTATCATAATAATGGAAACAGTTATCGAGATAGTCTCATAAAATGAGATACAGATTGGCTGTATATAATGTGTCAAGGATGGGATAGGTAAAATGATATTTCTTTACACTTTGTGTTAGTAAAGTCAGTAGAACACAAACCTCGAGGATAGCACATTCGGGTTCGAATACCGGTCCGGGCAGGAGGCTATTACAATGGCTACAGATCAGTGGAAGCAACTATGACGAGCAGTTTGAAAGCATGCGACAAACAGTTCTGTAAGGAAAACAAAAATCAGCTCTCTGGGAAAACAAAATAAATATGTTGGAAAACATGTTAAGGATAACATCCTGTCATTGGCTCCAAAAAGAGAAGAAAATATGTGAGAAACAGAATTCGAGCAAGGGCTGTAGACAGTTGGATACAACGCTAATGAGCTTTTAGGAAGCTCGTGAAAAATATTTCGGGTGAAAAAGCAAAAACAAACAATCAAAAAACAGCAGCATGAAAAAACAAAATAAGTATATTTTTGGGGGAAAATGTGCGGCATCATCACCTTCAAAAAGAATGGAGAATATCTTAGAAATAGAATTCGAATAAACGAGAGTTCCTCGAGACACTGCGGTAGTTCAGTTGGTACTACATTGTGTTCTCATTATTGAGAGAATAACGTTCAGGTCCTGGTTTGGGCGAACGATCGTTGTAGGGAACCAGATCATTAAAAAAGTACAGAAATGGTTCGCTCTGATACATATTAAAAATATTCATGGTTGGGCGAAACATCGCTTTAAAAAATGAAGAACAAATAAATGGAAAAACAGTAAGTGAAACCAACATCCTGCGTTGTTGACATCAAATAAAGGGGAAGGGGGAGGTGCATGGGAAGGAGTTTTAATAATGATTGTTCCGTACATTAGAAGAATGGTTCAGTTGGTAGGATACCAGCCTGGAGGACTCAAGTTCCACCCCCCGTCCTTGTAGGCTCCCGTTATAAATTTATCCAACTTGTTTCCCCTTTAAATGATTCAATGCGTTCTTATCCTTTCCTTTTTGCAACATCAGGAAAATAAAGAAAAAAAAATTCAATGAAATTAACCTTACATTGAAATTTAATACGCCCCATTAAAGTCAGATTTTTAATATAAGATACTTTTTTTTGGACGAAAAAAGTATCTTATATTAAAAATCTGACTGAAGAACTCAAGTTCTATCCCTCGTCCTTTTAGGATCCCGTTATAAATTTATCCAACTTGTTTCCCCTTTAAATGATTCAATGCGTTCTTATCCTTTCCTTTTTGCAACATCAGGAAAATAAAGAAAAAAAAAACTCAATGAAATTAACCTTACATTGAAATTTTATACGCCCCATTACAGTCAGATTTTTAACATAAGATACTATTTTTTGGACGAAAAAAGTATCTTATATTAAAAATCTGACTGAAGAACTCAAGTTCTATCCCTCGTCCTTGTAGGATCCCGTTATAAATTTATCCAACTTGTTTCCCTTTTAAATGATTCATTGCGTTCTTATCCTTTCCTTTTTGCAACATTGGGAAAATAAAGAAAAAAAAATTCAATGAAATTAACCTTACATTGAAATTTAATACGCCCCATTACAGTCAGATTTTTAATATAAGATACTTTTTTGTGGACGAAATAATGTAAAATATTTCCCAAAAATTACATAGAAGTTGTCAAAAAGTTGTGTTTTGCTTATAGACACCAGATCACTGAGATGGCTCATATAGAGAGGACAGTAAGTTCTTGAGAACCAGTTAGCACTTACAACAAATTATGCGCATTCTTCTCTCTTTCAAGCTCTATGCATATAGCATTTAAATACCTTTCCAAGATTCATAACTCAGGCAATCGCTTCCCTACTAAACGTGTTCATCTTGAATCCTCTCTCCTCAACTAAATCCATAAGAAATATACAAGGTGCGCCCATAAAGTAATCGGTCAATTTTTTATAAATAGGAAAAATATTACTCACCTTCAAATAAATTTATCTCCTTCAAAATAATCGCCAAACGAGTCGATACAATTTTTACAACGTTTCTTCAAGTCATCGAAGCACAATTTATAGGTGTTGGAACGAACCGTTCGCAAAATACGCGTAACATTTGATTTAATATCCGAAACGTTTTCAATTCTCTGTCCTTTCATGGCCATCTTAAGCTTCTGAAAAAGGAAAAAATCAGCTGGCGATAAGTCGGGAGAATATGGTGGGTGATTTATCACTGTAATTGAATGTTTAGCAAGATATTGTTGTACAGAAATTGCTGTACGGGGCCTAGCAATATCGTGTAAAAGAAACCATTGCCCATAATCAAACAGTTCCTTCCTAACTCGCCTTATCCTGTTTCTTAATCGAAAAAGCACCACCTTGTAAAAATACTGATTAATTGTTTGATTTTCAGGAACAAATTCATAGTGAATAAGTCCTTTGTAATCAAAAATGCAAAATCCATGAAAGGACAAAGATTTGAAAACATCTCGGATATTAAATCGAATGTTACGCGTATTTTGCGAACAGTTAGTTCCAACGCCTATAAACAGTGTTTAGATGACTTGAAGAAACGTTGGAAAAATGGAATAGACTCCTTTGGCGATTACTTTGAAGGAGAAAAGTTTATTTGAAGGTGGATAATATTTTTCTTATTTATAAAAAAATTGTCCGGTTACTTTATGGGAGCACCTTGTATAAACAAAAGTTAAAGGTTCATAATTTTCCAAAAAAAAAAGGTTGAGTTTCCCTGTTTATTGACGAAATAAGGTAATATATTTCTTTGAAATTACATCGAAATTGTTAAAAAGTTCTATTTTGCATTTAAACATCCTATCACCAATCAGATAAGAGAGGCCAGTAAATTCTTGGGAACCAGTCCACACTTACGACAAATTTTACGTATCCCTTTCTCCTAAGCTCTGCTGTTCATGTAGGATTCAAATTCCTCTTCGACATTTATAACACAGGCAAATCTCATCTACAGCCCTTTAAAAAATATATAAATAAAGGTTAAAGGTATATAGTTTTCCCTGCCAAAAAAAGAATTTATGTTGCCAGTTTTCATTATAAACTTCATATCACCGAGCTGGTTCATAACTAGGACAGTAAGTTCTTGAGAACCAGTTAGCACTTACAACAATTTTGCGTATCCATCTCTCATTTAAGCTCTATGCATATAGCATTTAAATGACTCTTCAACATTGATGAGCCAGGCAATCACTTCGCCCTCATCTGCTAAACCTTTAAAATATATATAAATAAAGGTTAAAAGTATATATATATATATATATATATATATATATATATATATATATATATATGTATATATTTAAAGGTTAAGCTACCATTTTTCTTGTCGAAATAAGGCAATATATTTCTCTGAAATTACCTTGAAATCGTAAAAAAGTTGTGTTTTCTTATATAAATTATATCATTGAGATTGTTCATATAGAGAGGACAGTAGGTTCTTGATAACCAGTTAACACTTACAACAAATTATGCGTATCCATCTCTCATTTAAGCTCTATGCATATAGCATTTAAATGACTCTTCAACATTCATGAGTCAGGCAATCGCTTCACCCTCATCTGCTAAACCTTTAAAATGTATATAAATAAAGGTTAAAAGTATATAATTTTTTTTAAAGGTTAAGCTACCATTTTTCTTGACGAAATAAGGTAATATATTTCTCTGAAATTACCTTGAAATCGTAAAAAAGTTGTGTTTTCTTATATACATTATATCATTGAGATGGTTCATATAGAGAGGACAGTAAGTTCTTGATAACCAGTTAACACTTACAACAAATTATGCGTATCCATCTCTCATTTAAGCTCTATACATATAGCATTTAAATGACTCTTCAACATTCATGAGTCAGGCAATCGCTTCACTCTCATCTGCCAAACCTTTAAGAAATATATAAATAAAGGTTAAAGGTAGTTTTAAAAAAGGTTAAGTTACCATTTTTCTTGACGAAATAAGACAATATATATCTCTGAAATTACCTCGAAATCGTCAAAAAGTTGTCTTTGAGATGGTTCATATAGAGAGGACAGTAAGTTCTTGATAACCAGTTAACACTTACAACGAATTATGCGTATCCATCTCTCATTTAAGCTCTATGCATATTGCATTTAAATACCTCTTCAACATTCATAGTTCAAGCAATCGCTTCACTCTCATCTGCTCCACCTTTTAAAAAATGTACATATATAAAAAAAAAATTAAAGGCTAAAGGTATATAATTTTCCAGAAGTTATCAAGAACATGGAATTTTCTTCCAACAGGCCGATTTTCTTTCCTTTAATAAATTAGAAGAAAAAATATTATCCCAAAGCGAAAAAACAACAACAAAAAAAATAAAAAAAAACAGAGGAGAAAAATATATGAAACCGAGAATTAAGAATCTGAGATAATACAGTAAACGCGTAACATCATCAACACTACTACCCCCTCACTTTTGGAAAGAAAAATGGTGTAAAGTGACTGCTTGGAATATTGATTGACTTGGACGCGTCCGCTCGAGGAAAAGGGAAAAGAAAAATAATAAATAAAAAAAAATAGAAGAAAAGAGAGAAAACGTATATCCTACTCGCAGAAGAGATCGTTTAGTGTCGTCACCGCTGTTGACGTTGAAGAGAGAGCACCGGGCTACTACCTTCTCAGAAGAGGTACAGTGTAATTAATGGGCCAGAACTTCTGAAAAGGGGGCGGAGTTTTTGGAGTATAATTCAAATGACTTTTTCGCAAGAAAATGGATGTTGGCAAAGAAGGAATTTATTAGGTTCAAGGGAGGCCTTTAATATGTAGAAAGGATTCTATATTCGTTTGAAAGAATGTTCGTTCTATTATTCCACGTATAATTACACTTGCATGTATAAATACGTCTGGTAGTGCGTTGCATATGCATATGCATGCGGGCATATGTGCGAGTATGTATGCGTGCTTGCATTTCTGATGAACGAGGTGAGATTTAGAGAAAGTACGTGCTCTACCACAATTTTTTTTTAATATATTTCTATGATAGTATAATTTATATGAGCTCGGTCGGTTTTACTTTTAAGACTGGTCTTTTCAGGACGTTATTAATTACAGCTTGTCAATCTTTTTATGTAATAACCCCTAATTTTTTTCCTGCTTATTAAGAACGTGTAAATGTTTATTAGCATTTCTGATACAGATGAGTTATGGGCCATTAAGTGTAACATTAATGATGAGCTTATAAAATGTTTAATTCACCCCTGCATCGTCATCAGTAGCCGCTACATGAATAAATGAGACAAAGTGGTTATGATGTACGAGTTAATGATGAGACACTTTTTTTCTCCTATGCTCGTGAACAGCGTTGGGCCTCGTGGCTTATAATTCGCTTGCATTTAGGCTACTAGCCATAAATTCTTGATACACGTGCTTGAAATATCACCCATAATTTCGTTTTGTTTTTTTTATTTTGTTTCCATTGAATTGAAATCCATTGAATTAACTCTGGGGGTCCCGTGTCAGGTTGACCACCTAACCGAGACATATGCTGTATGGCACCCCAAGCCCGCGGTCATGAAAGCGGAGATTGGCACCGCAGGTCTTGGTCCACAGTGCTGAAAAACAATTCGGACTGTTGTAGCATGAGTTAATTTGAATTGAATTCTCTTTTTTTTTATATATATCTGGTTTTCGTTGTACCATATCTAAACGATACTATTCGTGAATAATGTTAAGCTATAATTCGCTTATAATTCATTTGCATTTAGTCTACTAGCCAAAAAAAAACTTGATACATGTGGGCGAAATCAGACCCATAATTTGATTTTGTTTTTGATTTTGTTAATATTCAATTAATTTTTTTTCTGGTTTTCATTGTACCACATCTAAATGATAATTTTCATGAATAGCGTCAGGCCTCATGGCTAAATATTCATTTGCATTTAGCCTACTAGCCACAAATACTTCATACATGTAGTCGAAATTAGACCTATAATTTGATTTTGTTTTTATTTTGTGTCTTTTAAATTGAACAATTTTTTTCTGGTTTTCATTGAACCATATCTAAACGATACTACCGTAAAATCTCGAGTATAATACACACTTTTTTTTTCACATTTTAATACGCAAAAATGAGGGTGCGTATTATACTCGAGTACAAAAAAAAAATAATTTTTTTTAAAAATGGTGTTAAACATTGGATAAACGAACATACAGCAGCTGTAAGACACTGTTGCAACACGGGTGCGTGCGCATCTGCACTCTGTGATTAATCCACCCGTTTACTAAGCAGGTATTCCTTTTAAGCAAACGGAACTCACAGTTCGTATCGTCAAGTGAGGATGATGATGGCGATATATATTACGACGGCAACAATAATTATGACATGGACGCAACAAAAATAGATGAGCTGTATTCTAGTGAAAGTGATTAAGACGGATAATTTGACAGTATTGTTTGTTTTGAATAAACAATTTAATTCTTTTTTCTACCGAATTTGACGTTTTCGTTTCTATTTATTACAAATTTTATTTATGTTAATAAATATTTGTGCAATTTTTAAATAAAATATTGAAAAGTTATGGGTACTTATTATAGTCAAATTTTAATTTTTCCCGAAAATTTCGCGAAAAATCTAGCATGTGTATTATACTCGGGTGCGTATTATAGTCGAGATTTTACGGTATTCGTGAATAGCGGTAGACCCCAAAGCTCATAATTCATTTGCATATAGCTTCCTAGCCATAAATTTTTTATACATGTGCTCCAAATTGTACCCATAATCTCGTTTTGTACTTTACTTTGTATCCGTTAAACTGAATAAATTTTCCCTAGTTTTCATTTTCCAATATCTAAACTATACTATTCGTGAACAGTGTTATGCCTCATGGCTTATAGTTAATTTACATTTAGCCTACTAACCACATATACTTGATACAAGAGGTCAAAATTAGACCCATAATTTGATTTCGTTTTGATTAAATTGAATACCCTTTTATTTTGTTTTTAATTTTACCGTATCTGAACGATACTTTTTCAACTAACTCACGCTTTCTCTTTTGATTCCTAATCGCCCTCATTTCATTAAGTTAATTTTATTGCTTACCGAGGTATCATTTCCTCAAGCCAAACACAATCAGTTACACGTTATCTGTTTTGTTTCATGCGCAGACCAATTAGTGATGCTGTCACTTATAGGAAATAATAAGAGCTTTCACATTACTCGTCATTAATTTTAACGCTGTGACTAAGGAAACGTGGCTCAGGTACGTAAAACTTTTTTGTGTTTATTGCCGTCATGTTTTTTTTCATTATTAACAATTTTTTTTTGCTGGTTATAAAATATATTTTAAACAATACCTTTCTCGTTCTGGGAATGAATATTTTATAAGAAGAAAGATGGAAAAAGTATAAAAGAAGTGCAGTGTTTCGGAAAAAAAATGATTAGGAAAAGTATGGTAATTGGGAGCTTAGATGTTTATGCATTTGCTATAAAAAACATGAAATTATTATATAAGAAGTAGTAAAAAGTACAGTTATTGTATAAAATAGGAATATATCAGAAGCAATTATTTACAGTCGTCGTGGAATAATAAAATAAAAGATATTTTAAAATACCCGAAAAAAAAGTTAATAGAATGCAGCATTCATAAGATGTTTTTTTAAAAATTTATTTATTTTTATAGAATTCTCCGGAGATATCAGTTTTCTCAGGCTTATTCTATTTCGATCAATTTTTTTTAGCTTTATAGTCGTGGATAAGGGATTCGTCGTAAAGTCAAATTTTGTCTGTTGATCTTCGGCATTAAAGATCTTACTGTTGTATAAAAATATCGTTTTTAGTATTTTACAATGAAAAAGTGATTAAAAAAACTCTCCATGACTGAACTGTAAAATAAAAAGTAACATTCTCGTTCATTAGTAAACGCCTGAAAAAGTTCATTTTCTGGAAACTGATTGAAAAGCGAGGGAATGGGAACAGTCGTTATTGATTCATTAATCTAGCTTCATTAAAGGCTCGGTTTGAAGCGCTCTTTCGCTACACGAGGGCTAATTAGACCGGGACCGCCAGTTTAAAGCCGATTCCGAAACATGCCAACAGAGGGATTCGAACCAACAGTAATAACCCCTGTTATTACTGTTGGTTACCTGCGCTGGCATTCAGTTCAGGATCTGAACGGAATGCCAGCGCTCTAGTCATTCGGCCATCTCCTGGCAAGCTTTATTAAAGGAACTACTGTACAAATTCATGTCATGTTGTAGTAAGTCATTCAAACAATTTTTATGCGAAGTACCCAAATGGAGAATGTAAACTTGTCCAGGTGTTGTAATAACAGCTCAGCCAATCTGACAATAAAAATATGCGAAGATCATGATCATCGTCGTGACGTCATTCGATGAAATTAAAATGTTCGTACTTTATAACTGACTATTCAGTTGGTCGCAGTTACAATCGCATTGTAACTGCGACCAACTGAAGGTCCGTCATATAATAGTCAGAAATCGCAGGTAATAGCGTCCTTCTTCAACCAGAATCATATTTCAAAAGCTTGCAGGACCATGAAGGTAGAAAAACAGTCCAGGAAACAGAAAGTCGGACAATTTTATCGAAAAGACAGTCGGACTTTTACTGAGGATCTGTAATGGTTAATTAGGAATCGCACTCAAAAATGTCAGTCCCTCTGATTTTTGATGAACTGTCTTGACTGATGCTTTTACGATCTGTCTTTAAAAATACGGCATTATTTATTTTTTCTGTATATGGTAACTTTTCATCTATCAATAAACTCTGTCGCTGTATAGAAAAACTTATCAATGAAAGACCGAACTTATGCGGAAAAAAAATCCCTAGACTGTTGACGTATGCTAATATATGTATATGGCTATTTATAGCAAAATTTGTTATTAGGAAACCTCTGTAGAAATATAAAAAGTAATAGTTTTGCAATTAAAAAAAAGTTTTATCCTGATAAGTTTTTCTTTTTATGTAATTTACTAATATTTAATAATATTTTATGTTGTAATTTATTAATAACTGAAAAAAAAACTACTAGCAAAATCCACAAAAACATTTCTCGTGGGAACATATTGGAATTTACGTGATTTAAACGTATTTGAATTTCTAGACTAGAGGAATATGTTAACAGGATTCATTTCGATTGTCCTTTTTTTAAAGGACATTTGAAACTTCGCTCTGTAAGAAGGAATTGATTCCTGGCAATCGCCATACAATCAGCAACAAATAATCGTTTACTATCTATTTGGTAAATCAACATATGCTAATATGACAACGGAATTAAAGGCTGTTAAGTTATACGGTTGAGGTATAATATGAAAACAACTGGAAAAATTCTGGAAGAAAAGTTTTTTTTTTTCATTTTCTTTTTCTTTCTAAACCTGCATCTCTGTCAGTAGTTGTTCCACGTGAAAATTAAGTGAAAGCCACAGTTTCAAAAATAATCTATATATCTAAGGTGCTAAGCCGACTTTTTGGTTAGTCCGTGAGAGAAAACTACTGCATCAATTTACTTCATTTTGGTCTTAAACGAAAGACTGTAATCTGTAGATTTGTCAAATTTGGTTTTTGTAACCGCAATTTCTATTAATGAGCGATAATTTACAATTAAAAATTGATTTATGCGCATGCTCAGTGTCATGTTTAAATCTGTCTTTAGAAACTCACTGTTTTTGTGCATGCTCAGTGACATGTTTTAATGATAAACACGTTTATTTCGAGGAGTCTCTAGATTTCTCTCTACCATTTTTATGATAATTATGTTTGTGAAATATAAGATTAAACCTGATGGAAATTGTTTAATTAGTGATAATTTACAATTTTAAAAAATTGGTTTCTGCGCATGCTCAGTGACATTTTTAAATCTGGCTTTAGATACTAAGCACGAGGCTGCACGCATTAATTTTTTTCTACACATTTTTATGATTTTCTACATTTGGAAATGATGTGTTGAGTATGATTTGTGTATTAGTACATTTATTTACTATCTAGCCGTCATGTTTTGACGGGTACCAACTAGTATTATATGAATGTTACGTTGCATATACTACATAAATATTTTGTGACCGAAAAACTAAGATAATGCCGAAAGGATGTAGACAGACTTTGTGTTCAGGGACATCTACACCAAAATAATTTAGTAAGTGTTACAGACAAGATGTTAGCAGTTTTTTTTTTATTTGTGTGTGTGTTAAAGCTGTTGTGCACTAACCCTATTGGATTCGCTCACCTCAATATTTACCTATGGAGAAAACTTGTCCAAGGTTTCCTAGTTGGATTTAAAGATTTTTTTAGAAGTTGTACTAAGTAATAGAAAAAGAAATTTTACACCTTCGGGCATTTTTCGTTTGAAAAAAGGCAAATAAAATTTTAAGATTTAAATTATTCGGGAGGAAAAATCTGGTACAGTATTTTAAACGCTCCTCAATTCCTTTGATGGACGCAATTTATAATATGAATCCTGTTGCAAGGTGAAGAAAAGTTCAGGATATCTGACTGAAAATACCATTTTTATTTGATTATCAGCATTTATGTGGCTGTAAATAGTAGACACATTTTCTTCGTAGGTTAACATCGAGGTGAACGAATCCAATAGGGTTAGTACACAGGAGCTTTAAGCCTACTGTTCAATTTTCATTCAACATACCAGGTTTCCCTTAGTGTTGCCTTAGTCTAAAAATGACTAAAATAGCTCTCTCTGTATTAGCCCTTTTAATTATTATTTTTTAACTGTTCCGTTTCATTAAACTTTATATTTCATATCTGTATTCGTGGGAATATTTCTTTAAGGATGTTTTGTCTCCCCGAAAAAAAAGTAACATCCCAAACAGTGATCACTGATTGACATAAATGAGGTCTTAAACGGAGAAAGAAAAAAAAACCGAGGATCTCCTTTCTCGAAACTGATCATTTAATGGTCTTGTTCCTAGTGATGAAGGTTTTAAAGGTCCTTATACGTCTGATCGGGCAAGTAGACCCCATTGCGTAATTGGTGGTAGTAATTACTGCGGGGCAATCAATTTGTTTTCTTTTTAAGAAACATGAAATCCCAATTTTTTTTTTAAAAGATTGAATAGTTCGCTTTCAATCGATCGGCCCCGTTTTTGCTGTATCTTATTTAGCTACATACGATGTCGCTAGGAATCACAAAACAGGACCTAAACCGAATTTATTTTTGCGCGTTTCTTATTGATTGAAAATAATAATTATGATTTGTTGATCAGGAAGTCTGGTTAAATATTTCCTTTTTAAATCTGGATATTATACAGCTTTATCTCTTCAATTAGATCGGATAGTTTTTTTTTTTTCTCGAACCTAGATTTCATATATCTTTCCGTATGTGACCATTATATTCTCTACAATTAATAAATATTTACATTACTGTCCCAAGACCAAATACGACTGTAAAGTTACGACAGTTACGACATATACAAATCGCAAGGTAATCGATTTATACGAATGGAGCAGAAACGTGGGGCTGATTAGATACGCCCCCCCCCACACACACACATATATATATATATATATATATATATATATATATATATATATATATATATATATACAACATGCCGTGGTTGGAGCACGGTCATGTCACTATTTCGAAGCTGAGACGCTTTGCAAGGCGGGCGGGTCCCAATCCCAATTGCACGAATAGCTGGGAGGTGCAGTCGGTTAGAGGGGGTATTGGAGATGCAGTTGCTCGTTGAGTGATGAGAAACCAAGCACATGGAGCCATAGAAGATAACGCAGTCGGTATCCTTCAAATTAACTTTATTCATAATACATGATGAAGGCATTGGTTGTAATGGCCACCGGAGCTGACCTACTGAAAAGAACATGATATCAGTAGAGTTATAACACTTTACCACGCCACAAAGCCACGCAAATACCCGCTCTTCCTAATCCTAACGTATTTGATTGTTGATCGTGTCCGAGTTTAAATAAGCTTCAAGAGGTCCTGTCATATGACCCGTGCAACTTGCTTTTATTGGCCGACCCAGTTATCTGGGCATAGGAATCCCAGGTCATGTTATGAATTTTTAGGTGCCCACGAGACTGGGGCAAGGAGACGGTATATCAATTGCCTACTATTGTTTTTAGATCACTCACAATAAAACGAAAAACGAAAAAAAATTAGTTTGTTAACGCCAAAGTAATTTTAAAGGAAATTGAAAAGAATTTGGAAATTATAAAAGCTTTTTGTTTTTGTATGTTATATATATATATATATATATATATATATATGCTACAGCAATAAACAGTATTATATATATATATATATATATATATATATGCTACAGCAATAAACAGTAGCGATGTAAATTATATAGAATTTAATATTTTTGGAAATCTATGATTTTATAAAAAAAAGTGTAAAACCATGTAAAATGCAATAATATTTAATATAAACTATTCAATATATTACTGGTCTTATTCAATTATTATTTTTTTTTGCTCTCTGTTTGTGTACTACATAATTTTAATGAACATATAATTAGTTTGTGTATATTTATATGTCATCCGGCAGATAGGATGAAAGGTAAAGTTTAGACAATAATATTTAACATCAGGTTTCAAACTTTAATCAATCTCTAACTCCAGAAGGAAAAAAAATTTGTAACAATTATTCTCTTAAAATGAGAAAATGATAGCTACAACGAATAAATGTTATTTATTTTTTAAAAAGCTCTCTGTACTTTTACTTAAAGAAAATTGCATTATTTAATAAAAAAAGTAAAGAAGAAAAAAAAAAAACCTGAGTCCTTGCGTTATTTCTTTTTATCACGTCCTGACATTCTCTACGAATCTCTGAAACAATCGAACCTCCCGTAAAGCCTGTCATGGAAGCCATTATGTGCGTACCTGTCAACACTCGTTAAAAGTAACGTTGCAGTATTACCAAGGTTTAAAATTAAAGTGCTTGGAAGCCTCATGAATGCTGCTTTCGTAACTTATTTGTTATACATTCATGTGGCTCAAATGAAAACGTATCTTTAAAATGTTAAGGGATTTTCTGTACCTCGTAAATCACTAAGAAAAAAAAATTACCATTTCCTCTTCCGATGTAGTAGAGCTTCTCTACAAAGGTATAGGTTTCACTGACACTTTTTTAAAAAGTACATTGGGGCAGTAAGTAATTTTGTGATTAGTTAATTTTTTTATGAAGAATATTTTTTTCTATGAAAACGATAAAGACATGTAACTGAGCAGTGCATTCATTGCAAGTTCGCGTATGAATCATACCTTTTTACCAATGTTAATTTTGTTATCGAGATAGCTTTTAAGAACGTTAAATAAAGCTATCAGGATGGTCAGGAAGCTATATTTACCCAGTATGTTGTGTAATCTAAATTTCCAAAATAGACAGTTTCTCTCTTAACAGTTCGAATCTTGAGATAGGTGAAAAGTTTTGCGCAGATTTTCCCACATCCCCATAACAGCGTTATTGGACTAACAACCATTTCTAGACCGGAAGTTAGGAGGATTGAGATCTAGCCCTGCTTATCAGTCATTACACTAGTGTCCAACAGTCGGTGACAGCAATAATGCTCAATTTTGTAGCACATTACAACTACTGAAGAAATAAAACAGTTCAGCAGCTTCGAAAAACTAATGAAAATAAACTAATAAAAATGTTTCTGATCACCACCTTAAGTCGTTGGCCTAAAAAGTAAAACATTGCTGGAGGAATGGATTTGTAAAAAGGTATGTTCCTAACATAGTCAAAACAATTCAGTCAGTAGACTAACAGACTCCAAGTTAGGAGGTAGGTTTGAGGATCAGTAGCGGAAAAAAATTCATTACACACCGAGAATGAAGCCTTAGAATATTATGTGTATCATTGGCGGCTCCAAGGGAGGGGGGGGGGGCAATAGGGGCAATTGCCCCTCCCAAAAAAGCCCGGCGTATTTTGTTTTCATAGCCTAAAATTATATAATCGTAGACCGAATACTAAATGAGTTTAAATTTAAAATGAGACGATGTTTATTTCTTACACACACACACACACACACACACACACACACACACACATATATATATATATATATATATGTATGCATGTATATATATATATGTGTGTATGTATGTATATGTATGTATGTATATATATGTATATATATATGTATATATATATATATATATATATATATATATATATATGTATATATAATATATGTATATATATATTTATATATATATATATATATATATATATATATATATATATATATATATATATATATATATATTGCCCCCCCAAAAAAAAGTTGTTCTCCTGACGATGCCCCTTCCCAAACCTCTGGGCTGGAGCCACCCCTGCTGTGTATCCATTTTCTCAGAATAACAGGAACATAATACCGAGTATTGCTTAATTATCCTTCCTTAATTTCTTATGTGAACTTCAATACTTATTTATAGTTATTTAAAATTTGATGATTAGTTAGTAACCAGCAGTGTCTCTACCACAAGAACTTCCTGGCGACACCAAGGAACCTGATAGTATGAATACAGTCTTCACATTCTCCCCCATTTTCTATGTATGGAAAAATCAAACAATGTTGGCTTTTCAAAACGGTGGTATGACATGTTGACCGCAAGTATTTGTTCATTAATATTTTTACGACTTTCCTGATATTTTTTTTTTAAACCCGTAAGTTTTAGTTACTTGTTTCATAAGGGTCCATCACTGTTCTTTCAAGTGATTAACAGCCATTGTGCGTTTACTGCAGAGCGAGATTTCAACCGTCTGTCTATGGACTTTGATGTTCCGAAAGTTAGTTACTCGGAATCGGGTCTAAGCTACAGAATCAAGTTAGTTTACCCCTCATGTTGCTAAAGATTATTGAAGCCTTCTTAGCAAATGAATCAGCCAAACAGACAGTTGGGTAATCCTAGAGATGAGATGAAATCTCACAGATTGTACATACCATGCATATCAAGCTACTTTAACAAAATATCATTCGTGGTGCTATTTAGTTTGCTCGAGTCATCTAAATTTTAATGGTACATAATCATTTGTGACAAATACATCGCAATATAAGATAAATGCGCTTAAAATATCCATGAAATGGCTTGAGATTCTGGCTCTAGGGTTAACCCAACAGGTTTTACGTGAACTCAATTGCTTACTAGTTATTTCCGGAATTTTTATTTATTTATTTATCTACCGTCTAGCGGGGAAAAAAAACATTAAAAAAGTAGTAAAGCAAACACTGATTACATTTATTGCCCCAACTCACCACTGGATGCAACCTACATTATACGCCGAATTTCATTTGGAGATCGTCGAGTAACATTCAAATGTAACCAAGATTAAACGAAAAAATAAAATTCCCTCTTAGACTCAACCGAGATCCGCCTTTTTTTACCGCCAGGTTTCGGATCTCGGCTATTCAAAATTCGCTGAGATTTGGACAAACGCCATTTCCGAAGACAAATATACGGATCAAATGGAATCGGGGATAGAGAAAGGCAAAGGGGGGGGGGAGAGATGGGGGACACTTGAGACGGCTAAAATGAAAAGTGGAGAACGACAGTATGGTTGACAAGCATTAGGGCTTTCGAGAGTTTGATTACAGAAATGCGCTTAATAAATATGTGAGTGCACTCGAGCATTAAATTTCATCGCTGTTGGTATGTAAGTGGGAAAAGTACATCCGTGTGAAATTTCCTATTGGATATGAAGTAGTAGATTGGATATAAAGTGCTAAGGTATAGCTGCCGAGAGAAGTGGCTCAAATTCACTTTGAAGCAACATTTATTTTTTCAAATTCCCATGTTTATGTATGCAATCAACTAAAGGAATGTACTAGATGATTGATGTAACTAAGACGGAAACACCTATTACAAGATATTTTTAGCATTGTATCTTTTTCACTGAAGTATACAAAAGTAGTTAAATTTCATATCATCAGTAACCCTGTTTGAAAAGCAGAGCTATGAAGTAACACAGAGTGATATGGAAAAAAAGACTCAGTGACAAGACCAGTTTAGAAATTTCCAGAGAAAGTTTCACTGAAAAATACTTCAGTTCGGATAAAGCCTGACGACATACGAATAGGAGAGGGCCGAAGAAATATACTAGGGTCTCATTATGTTGTTGTTGTTGCTAATGCCCCTTGACCGACAGTAACTTCAGATCAGGTCCCGAAGGCTATGGGCGATGAAGGTGCGGCTGCTGTTTTGAATTAGCACCACAAGGGTCGGAGTCCGACTTGGCTAAATGACCAGTTCCGTAATTTTGAACCGAGTCAAGTGACAAGACGGGAACACTTGACCCCGCACCTCCAGAGATAAATTTGAGCACTCGGAGGACATTGTAGCTACGCCCTATTTTACGTGCCCCGGCCACCATTAGTGAATACGGCGGTAAATTTGCAGCGACGAGCATCGAACCAGGGACTTTCAGATCACTGGCCCGCTGCTCTTGCCAACTGGGCTACCGCGCCCAGGGTCTTATTATACGGGAACCTTGCAAAAGACACAATCGGCTATCAGCCCATTGGTCTTCAGTTAGTTCCTTCAAGAAGAGCCTCGTTACGGTAGAGAATGAGTAAGTAAGAAAGATAGAATACACGGTACTTGTTTATTGAGAGAGTGATCATTTTATTCAAAAACCAGTTTAAATTTAACAACATAATGTAGACGAAATACGAGAATCTTCAAATACTTTTGAGAGAATAAACATATACTGAGAGAAACATATCTGAGAGAATAAACGTAATATGTTTTACGGATATATCAGGTATTTCTCGTTGCATTTTTTTTACAGGGTCACATCTAAATAGTGTGAATATGACTGCCTCTGAATTTTTTTTATGCTTACGTTATTTTATATACTTGATTAATATTTTTTGAGAAGTTAAATTATATAATTAAGTGTAATATTATCAGATAAGTTAAATTATTGTGAAACTAAATGCGTATCTAATAAGTGTCTTGACAGAACTTAGCTTTTTCTATGGAAAAAAAAAACGGCAAAAGATAGGTCTTTAGTTAGATCCATAAAGATATTAAAAAAAGAGGCTTAAAACTCCTTAGAAATTACTCAATTTCGGTGTAGGAAAAGACTGAAAAATGTTTTATATTGTTAGATTATTACAATAAATTTTATTTATAATCATTATATTTTGTTTGAATTTTATATATTGCTTGAAACCCCTTTCAGACATTTGATAAAATTAGGTTTGTCAAAGAAAAATGCTACATGGCTAAAATGCATGATACAACATATCTACTCGCTAAGAGAAGATTCTCGGGTTCAATTCTTAGACTTAGGGTTTGTATTTTAAGCAAAAGAAACAATTATCAGCCTGAATAAGCGTAATAGTGAAGTCATTATAGTGCATACACCCAAGGAAATTTAGTGATTCAGACTGACGGGTAAAGGACCCCTGGTCTATCTGAAGTGTGAATAGATGTAAAATTCATTTATGAAAATCATTACATAGCTGAGTTGAGTTAATGATATAAGCCATTATTGCAAAAAAAGCAGACAGTCCCGGGTTTGACTTCCAAAAAGTTTTAAAAAAAAGTTTGAGGTATGATGGGAGGTTGGTTGATATAAAATATTATTCCTTTTATGTGTCAAAATTCAAGCTGAATATACTATAAACTGACAGCAAGATTATTTTCAATGTTTTATTGTTGTGCCGTAACTTTACTCTGTGCTTCAAGAACAACATATGGCTCTTAAGCTCTACTGCAAAAAAAGTTTTCAGGTAGTCTCTCTCTCTCTCTCTCTCTCTCTCTCTCTCTCTCTCTCTCTATCTATCTATCTATATATATATATATATATATATATATATATATATATATATATATGTGTGTGTGTGTGTGTGTGTGTGTGTGTGTGTGTGTGTGTCAGTCAGTCAGTCAGTCAAAATTTTGAAGCATTTTGGTACTTTTCTGTTTAACTGTTTATTGCTTGCCCAAGCGATACAGACTGGGTTTGGCGCTTCAAAAATAATAACTCGCGACGACGGATGGTTTTAGCGTCTGAAATTTTGCTTTCCGGAGGACCGTTATGGAGGAACGTACGTTAACAAATTGAAAGAAATACAATAGCACCTTTGTTCACACTTGCAAATTTTTTTCCTAACAAGGCATGTTTTGGGCGGATAATATCTTTGAGAAATAATGCGTGTTAACTAAGAAATGTTAAAAATAAAAACAATAAAACATTCCAAAGTAAGATAATGTACAAAACAACTTTTAAATATTTTACAGCATGAATATTTTGAGAACTTTATTTATTTCTATCTCGCTCATACAAAATTCAGACGTTAGGCATGAAACAGAAACGTGCATTTCGTGTTGAGTTCATGAAAACCAGCACTTTTTTTTACCCCTTTAAAGCTGGCCCTTAAGTAACTGGTAATTCGTATAAAAATATGGAGCATATATATTTATACAGGAGAAAAAGATTTGTTAATATACCCCAGATATTTAAGTTTATGATCTTACATAATTAAAGTACGTTCGGGCCGGAGGAAGTTTCTTTCATTCATGTAGATTCCGCGAGAATTATAGCGGACATAAATATCAGCAGCTGCTGAAACAGAACCATTATAACTGTTCGCGATAAAATTAAACTAGTTATCTTCCTCCCCCCCCCCCTCAGTCTTTATAAACTGCGATGGTAATCATGTTAAAGCTCAAGGCACTGTTAATTTTTTTATTTTTTTATTTTTTTTGTAAGCTCCCTACTCTCTTTCTTAACTTATTAACAGGCATTTGTAGATAAAATTCCCCTTTTGTCTCCATCTAATGCGGCACTTTATCACGTGCAAACAAAACAGCGCATACCTAAAATTAACAGTTGCCGCACTTTTTTTTTTTTTAAAGCGAAACAAAGCGTATCACGGGCCATTTAAAATAACGTCGAGCACTTAGAGCCTAAAAAATTTTCTCTTTCAAAGACTTTTAAAGAAAAGTAAAGGAACGAAAATGAAAAAGAAAAAGAAAGAAAAGAAAAAAAAAAAGAAGGTGAGAAACATCGTGCCAACTGCAGGCCCTCTCTCTCTCTCTCTTAGAAGCAGATGTCATAATTCAACCAAACTTCAACCGTGATTTAGTGCTAATGGAGAGAGAAAAAATGCCACCAAGTCTTTTTGAGCTTTTGAGTTATGGCTGCAATGAAAAATCCCGATTTTTATATTCTGTATGTAGTAAAGGCCCCCGTATTTGGCCCCCAATAAATTAGAGGCACACAGCTGTGAAAAAGGGTGTAAAAAGAAGGGGGGTGAGAATTAAACTTGTACGCTCAGCAGGAATATACGGGGTGAAAAAGAAGAAAATGATAATTTTTGGCCGCAATGGCTGGGTCTTAATTTATACTGCATGTACGAATATAACGTTTTCTGAGGTATCGTAAGCTTTTGTTTATTTAGACAGAGTTAAGTTTATAAGTGGTTCATCGCTTTTATGGTACTGTTTTTTACCCTTTTTACGCAAGGCTAGTCAAATTCAGAAGAAATTTTCATTCCGAGGAAATTAATTCCCACCTTGTAGAGTTTTCACATAGAAAAAAACATTACATGGTACTTTTACAATGCAATTAAAAAGGATTTCGCTTATATACTCCAAACCTTTCTTGGGAGAATTAACATTTGCCTCGCATAATTAAACCATCGCTGTCTTTCTGAGGGTCATAGTACAACTGAAAAATTCTGTTGTGAGACACAAATATTGTTTTTTTGCTGCCAATCATAATAGACTTTTTTTACACACAAGTATATTTATAATATGCTACTCTGTTTGTAGCAATAACTTGAAATAAATTTTTTAAAAAAGAGAAATTTCTGAAGTTAAAAACCGTTTTGGTAGGTAGTTTGAAAATTTACAAACAAAATTTCCCGAAGGAGCTAAATTTTCTTTTTCTGAGTTGCTGACATTAATTATAAAGTAACAGATAATGCAACAAAAAAAAAGTTTTACAAACTGACTCGTGTGCATATAAACTAACATTCATTGAATGCTCAAGGTGTAATGTCTAGTCACGATGAACAATGCTTTTATTCTAGAACTATATAGGTACCTTCTATTCTTTGAGAAATACAATTCCCTTAGCTTCGATCGAGGTTCCAAAAACAACAGGCAACATTGATTTACTAAGTCAAAATTTTTCATCTGGGCGTATTGAGTTATTCCTAAAAATATTTCGAAGGTTATGGGACTTGAAAGAAATGGATAGAAATGTACAAAATAGATAAATAAATAGATAATGAAAGTGAAAAAAAAGCAGGATATTGTGAAAAGAATCTGTTACAGATAATGTCTTGGGAATGAAACTTCGCTCTTCTAGAAGGATATGCTAATTAATCCTATCTCTATTTTTTACCATAGAAGAGGCAAAGAGAAATTAAAATATTTCTAGTAGTTTACATAATTTGCACTCATTAATATCTGCTATTACTAAATTACTGCATAATTTATCTCTGTAACAGCATTTGAAATGTTTCATCGAAGCGCTGTAAATGCTGTAATCTACATATATCATATCATTGTATTATTTAGTAAAGTTACAAATTTCCACTAGTCTTCGATCGATACGTATAAAAGGTATTTAAAATATTAAAACATCATTACGGACAAAAGATATGTCTGATGATAATTGCAGTTTGTTTTAAATAACCAAAAGAAAAATACTACCTAGGTATGTTTAATGTGTGGGGCAATTTCAGAATAATTCATTCATAACATTTAGTATTGAATGGTGCCTTGTTGTAATTCAATACCGTCCTTTCTGAAGTAATTCATGTTACCTTCTAACTGACAAAATCTTGGTCTAATAAACATTTTCAGTTATGTGAAGTACAGACATCTTTCTTAAGAGACAACATATGATATATTACATACAAATATAATTGTATGTATTTCTAAACAAACAGTAGATGTGATAGAAGAGATTTTTTGAAGTGTTTTCATTGATGTATTTGTTGCCAATATAGTTATTATAAATATTTTACTTGTTAGAATTAATATTGTTGATGAGAACCAAAAGTGATCAAATTGTTCTGAGATAAAAAATTGTTTTAGGGAAAGCTATTCATTGAGAAAATCACATATCAGCAAATGGATGTTTTTGAAGTTTATTTATTGTATATGCAGGTGAAAATTATTAAAAAGTGATCAAATTATTCCAAGATAAAATTTTTTTTAGGGAATACTGTTCATTGATAAAAATCACAGATTAGCAAATGCATGTTTTTGAAGTCTATTTATTGCATATGCAGGTGAAAATATTAAAAAGTGATCAAATTATTCAGAGATAAACAGTTTTTTGGGGAAAACTATTCATTGACAAAATCACAGATTAGCAAATGCATGTTTTTGAAATTTATTTATTGCATATGCAGGTGAAAATTATTAAAAAGTTATCAAATTATTCCAAGATAAAAATTTTTTTTAGGGAAAACTATTCATTGACAAAATCGCAGATTAGCAAATGCATGTTTTTGAAGTTTATTTATTGCATATGCAGGTACACGGTATGGAGAGCGTAAGGTTTTTAAAGTCTTAATTTTTTAGCAAATAATTTTACTGGACGTTACTGATATTTGCCCCTGCTAAACTAAAACCTTTTCTGGAATACTAAATTAATATTAAAAAAATAATAAAAACACTCGAACCGCTTTAAAAGATCTGTTCAAAGGCAGATGTTTTTTCTTTTCAAAAATACGCGCTTGCTAATCTCATTTGAAAAATACTGAAGGGCAGATTCCTTCAGTTAGCTTCACACGAAGACTGAAGATGCCAAAAGAAACATAGCGTTAATACAGAGGTCTGCGACTTAGCAATGCAGCGAACATTTATCGGATTCAGAAGAGAGACCGGGTGGTATGACTCTCCGGACAGACTCTATTAGCAAAAATGCCTTCTGGTGGGATCAAGGTCTTGCGACATGTGCTGATGAGTTCATGACGATGGTGAAATTTGTCCGCGAAATTTAGTTGCGGTGAACAATATTCGCAATTCAAGGTCTTAGCGTTTATCGCCATAATTTAAGTAGATAGATAAAATGCGCCAAGAAAAATAGAGTTTTTTTTATTATTTTACTTCCAGCCAGCTTTTAAAATTTGCTTTATTTTTAGAGGTTCCTTCCATGCACGCATTGTTTTCTCAACGATAAAAAGAAAACAAAAAAATTTACCGACACTGTTAATTTTCACCGTTTGCGTGGTTTTGTTGGGGTTGATAAAGTACCCCGCATTAGTCAGAGACAAAAGGAGAACTTTATCTACAAAAGCTTGTTAATAAGTTGCACAGAGGCGAGCGAGGGAGGAGGAGGTAAAAAGTAATTTGGGTACGGGTTTAGTGCGATTACCGGCGCGGCATGGAATCGCTAAGTTTAATTTTATCTGGAACGGCTACAGCAGATGGTGTGTGCACTGTATTTATGTGTGTAATAAATCTTGGGAATCCTTTATTTAATGGTTGGGTTTTGTTTAAGTCTGATATATTTAAATTGTTTTAATTCGTTACAAAAGGATGATGCAGTGTGACGGCCGCTGTTGATTCTTTGTGTTCTAGATGGGCAGTCCTTAATCTTCTTTTCGATGCAAAATTAAAGGTCTTTTTCTTGCTCTATCTGCGTTTTGAAGATCTAATCTAGTGTTTCTTGAATCTGACCACGTGATTCGAATAACAGTGGTTTAGATAGGCTCACAAGCTAATTACTGATCTGCGAGCACCCATCTTCATCAACCCATTAGATAGTTATCTTACCAACTAAATTACATTACGTGCATCTATTGTTAGATGTAGATATTTTTAATGGACTATTTCCCAAAATATGAATAGTTGATATTTGTTTAAGTTTTGTTAAAAAGAGAGACACATTTGCTGATACCTTTGTAAAATTATTGCGATACTAAATCCCTTGCGATAAAAAGTAGGATATTGGGAACAGAATCTGATACAGATAATGTCTTGGAAATGAAACTTCTCTCTTTTAGAAGGATATTTTAATTAATCCTATAATCCTTTTTTACTATATAACAGGCAAATATAAATTAAAATATTTGTAGTAGTGACGAAAGTGCTTCAGTAATATTTGTAAAGGTGACGAAAGTGCTTCACACAGATTGATATGTTATCCGCATCATCAACCACGGTATCAAACAGCGGATGTGCGATTGATACAGCCACTGTATCAATCAATGGAAGATATGGTATTGAAAACAGCTTGTTTTCAATACCATATCTTCCAATCTATGAGTTCTCATATTTCGAAGTTTTAAAATACTAAACCACCCTCCTCTTTTTGCATATTTACTACACGAGTAGCATAAACTATGCATAACTCGAGACTTTCTGTTGTTCATAGTACTGATGGAGGTTGACCACCAGAAAATTCCCTTTTGATGATATATTACACCCGAATTAAACATCATTGCGACTCGTTTACATCTAGATTTGAATGAGAAAAACTTTTAATAACTTTAATATTGCAGAAAAAATATTATCATTGGTATTTAGATATGATTTCTAGAATCTGAGACGTGATTATTAAGATACGACTTTGTTGACTGAACAAGTTACGATATTTAGAACATCGTGCCATCGATATGCTAATGTTAACGATAAAGTATTTGATCTAAATACTTTATCGTTACAGAACGACAACTGAATGCCAGCGCAAATATATAGATCAGACCATTTACACAGCTTAGAATGACAATTTCCTTAATATTATACACATCCAATTAAGTACATCCACAATAAAATCCTTGACTTAATATAAATTGTTCGTGATACATGTGCCTAGAGTGTTCCGTTTTTCGGTCTGCATAGTTTTGGGCCGTCAGCGAAAACGCGCAAGTTTAATGCACCTCTGCATATTTCATCCGTCATTCGGTAGAAACGAGTAATTATTATGTCCGGATGACAGGTTATGCGTCACGTCAGAAAACGTCGGAAGTTGTCGGTAGAAGGCGGCTGCAAACACGTCAACATGTTGAATTTGTAAGAGGAAATTCAAACAAATGTTTAGCATACATAGTCCTCGAAATAACATTACAATCATTAAAATGTTATAATCAGATGACGGGTACGTATATATATATATATATATATATATATATATATATATATATATATATATATATATATATATATATATATATATATAACAACAAGGAACTTTAAGACGTTGGATCTATACAAAAGTATGCATGTGAACTTAACTCTAAATTTTTGCCCCGTGTACAATTAGTCAGATTCTAGGTATAATCATTCTTAAGTGTAAGATTCTTTTCGATTCTCGTGTGAATCAAATTCAAGGTGGTGAAAACCTTTGAAAACAATCATTAGAGGCTTTCAAAGTTGATTTTAGTGTTATTTTCAAAGAACTGTATATGTAAAAGTAGCTGGAAACCGCGTATGATCATTGGTATGAATTATCATAATTACTGAAAAAAGTACAATAAGGAGGAAAAAAAGGGAAACCGTCGGAGGAAAAAGGTACATTTATAAAATTCCTGATCACGGAAAGAAATAGTCGGTGCCCATTAGTAGAGATTGTGAGATAAACAAATGTGTCACAGCTTGGGCTTTGTTAAAGATATTTCAAGGTTAAAAACTATCGGATTTGCAAGAAGATCGTAATGTGGTCTAATGCAATGGTAAAGTGCACTATGGTGTACTAATAAAGCATGCTTTATCGGAGAGCATAAAATCTTCACGATCCATTCACGAAAGTTATCGAGTTGTCCTGTAGGTGATATAAATATGTAATTGAGAAAGTATGTCAAGTTGTTAATCGTTATAAAGGCACTTCCAATGAAAAACTAAATGTAGCCTAGTGTTGAAATAGTGTGTGTGTGGCTAATGTCCCTGGGGGATGACGACATTACACCCCAGTCCGGTGTACATTTGAATACAAGACATAGAAACAGACAAATGACACAGTCACAGAAGAATTTTATTGACAAACGATGACACCGGCGATGGACGATGGGTTGCAGCTTCCCTTTCTAGACGGGGCTCCATTTGCAGGCGGAAGACTGACCGGTTCCCTAGAATACAGCCAAGTCTTACGCGGGAATCGAACCCGCACCCCCGGCGTGGCAGTCTGATGCCTTTAACCACTTAGCCACTGGGCGACGTTGAAATAGTACGATAATCTAATAAAAAAATATAGAGTTCTGGAATTTAAACCCAGAGGCGGCTGAAAATAGCTCTAAAGACAAAGGAAAAATTGGAATGAGATAGAATGTTAGTCTTTGTGAACTTTTTTTGTCTTGCAACGGCGGTGATTGGTATATAAAAATTTCAAATTTAATTTTATCTTTGTTATCAGCTTTATCAAAAAAAATAATTAATTTAAAATCCCTAGCTATCACATTCAATCATGGAAGCATATACATGTTACTAATACAAATGCTTCTCGAATTAACGGTTCGTAGAATATAAATACAACGGAAATGTCATGCAGATAAAATTAAAATTCTTGCTTCATAAATCCGGAGAAATTTCTTTTGACAGCCAATGGAGCAAACTCATTTTGTTATTGGTCTTTCTGAAGTATTTTCTCTTCCAAAGCAGACTTTTCATTCTTTCAAAACTATGGATCTATATATATCGCAACTTTTATTTTCTAATGGCTCATTAGGACAGTTTTGTAGAATAATCTGTGTTAATAGCCTAGGCGAATTGTTATCTTGAGAAAAAGTAATAGCATTTCTTCCGTAACTAGCCGCAGCAATTTCCTGCGTCATTTGCCGCTGTTCGGGAAAATTTTGTTATTATAACTTATGGAACTGAATGTATCCTTGAATCGAATCTCATGGGGAAAAATAATGCGCTGAAACATCCAAAGAAATAATTTCTCGCGCAGGTACTGAAATAGGTACCTAAAAGGCGATAATGATATGCGCATCTTTTAATACATTGGCATATTTTATAACAAGTAAATTTCTCGGAATTAGTGTCTATCACGTACGTTCTCTCTCAACAACTGAGCTGAATAAAACAGGATCGTATTCCCTATGTAGCGATTTTTCGACAAAATGTTAGCTTAGCTTCAGTATTACATGTAATATAGAATACGATATGTTTTCGGTGGTCTAAAGCAGTAGTGCGCAAACTTTTTTTTCGACCTCGACCCATTTTCTTTTTATAAAAATCATGCGACCCAATAAAATTTATTGGTTGTATATTTTTAAAAATTAGGAAAATTTTTAACAAAAGAATAGAAAAAAGAAACAAGCAAATTTTGATAAACTATGTAGCCCTGTTCAACAAAATAATAGCTTAACTTCAGTAATACATGGATTATAGATTATGGTATGATTTCGGTGGTCTAAAGCAGTAGTGCGCAAACTTTTTTTCGACCGCGACCCATTTTCTTTTTATAAAAATCATGCCACCCACCTGAAAATTTATTGGTTGTATATTTTTAAAAATTAGGAAAATTTTATCAAAAGAATAGAAAACGAAATAAGAAAATTTTGAGAGAAACTATGTAACCCTGTTCGACAAAATATTAGCCTAGCTTCTGTAATATGTATTATTGAATACGATATGTTTTCGGTGGTATAAAGCAGTAGTGAGCAAACTTTTTTTCGACCGCGACCCATTTTCTTTTTATAAAAATCATGTGACCCAATGAAAATTTATTGGTTGTATATTTTGAAAATTAGGAAAATTTTTAACAGAAGAATAGAAAAACGAAATAAGTAAATTTTGAGAAACTATGTAATACTGTTCGACAAAATATTAGCTTAGCTTCAGTAATACATGCATTATAGAATACGATATGTTTTTGGTGGTCTAAAGTAGTAGTGTGCAAACTTTTTTCGGCCGCGACCCATTTACTTTTTATAAAAATCATGCGACCCAGTGAAATTTATTGGCTGTATATCTTTTAAAAATTAGGAAAATTTTTAACAAAAGACTAGAAAACCGAATTAATAAAATTTTGAGAAACTATTTCAAAAATCAATAAACTGTAGATTTTGGGTATTTATTTACTTTGCATAATAAGAATAAAAAAAAGTCTTCCTTATCATCTACACTTCACTCACTCCTTTCAACAACGTCATATCTCCAAAATCGGCGATTTTTAGTTATGCCTGTTTTCAGAATGCCCGGAAAGAGTAGTATATCTCTGCATTCCAACGCTCAGTAGTTAGCCGCTGGAAAGCAGAATTAATATTTATTTTCAATACATTATATTCTTCTTTTAAACTTTAAAATCACTCTCCTTAAAAAAAATCACATTTTTTTTAGATATGACGTTATTGAAAGGAGTGAGCTACTTGTTTTTTGCCAAACCTCATGTGACTAAAAGATTCATATTTAAATATTATACAGATGGAGTACAAAATAATACGAACACCTGTGAAAAAGTATGACGTATTTCACACCTGCAGTACAGCCGCGCCACCTGCAACAGAAGTCTGCCACCTAGTGAGCGTGAAGAGGAAGGTATCAGTCTCTCAACAGCAGTCACCTAAGTTGCATGCTTCTATCGAACTGTCTGTGATAAGTTGAAATGTCAGACCTGTCAGAGTTCCAAAGAGGATTGATAGTTGGAGCGCGTTTAAGTGGAGCATCGATTACGGAAACAGCAAACCTTTTGGGGTTTGCAAGGAGTACGGTATCAGCCGTTATGGCAGCGTACACGAAAGAGGGTAAGATGACGTCTTCAAAGCCGAAACAGTGGCCGAAAGTCCAAGCTTGCTGATAGGGATAGACGGGTCTTGAAGCGCATAGTAGCCCGAAAGCACAAGCGATCGTTATCCCAGATAACATCCGAAATGAACAGTCATCTCCAGGACCCCGTTTCAACAAAAACTGTCAAAAGGGAACTTCATGCTGCAAACATTTATGGCAGAGTGGCAATTCGTAAACCCTTGGTGACAGCAACTAATGCTTTCAAGCGGCGCCAATGGTGCAGAGATCACAAAGGCTGGTCCCCACAGCAGTGGCAACAGGTAATATGGTCAGATGAATCGTCATTCACCCTATTTCAAACGACCAGACGCGTTTATGTCTGGAGAACGCCCAAAGAAGCGTTTCATCCTGCTCTTGCCGACTGTGAAGCATAGGGTTGGCTCCATTATGGTATGGGGTGCAATATCTTGGCACGGTCTTGGGCCACTTGTTATTCTGCGTGGGAGGATCAAATCCAATCACTATCTAAGCGTTCTAGAGGATCATGTCCATCCTTTTGTCCAGACTGTATTCCCTGGAGAGCGATCGCTTTTTCAAGACGACAACGCCCCTATCCACACTGCTAGGTGTGTTCAAGAATGATTCGAAGAGCATAACGATGCAGTTGAACATCTCGTCTGGCCCCCTCAGTCTCCGGACTTGAATATTATTGAACATTTATGGCAATATTTGGAGTCCAAACTTCGTTCCCGATTTTCACCGCCATCCGGTCTTTCGGAATTAGAGACCGCTCTGCAGGAGGAATGGCTTAATATTCCATTAAATATTATCCATGACCTTTATGCATCTATCGCACGTCGCATTAAATCTGTACTTCAGTCAAAAGGTGGTCCAACCCCCTATTAATAAAGATTTTCCATTATTTCACAGGTGTTCGTATTATTTTGTCCACCATCTGTACGTTTGTATTTCCTTTAGGTAAAAATTAACAAAAATAGAATTAAAAAAAGAGCATGAATTTAAAATTACAAGCTCCGTATTAAAGCATTGAAAATCATGAACTTCATTTATTTATATAAAACTAAATTATTCATGGAAAAAAATTAATGACGGGTGAGCCTGGACCTCAGATTATGTTACTTCAATATTTTGGTAAATATCTGAGAATGCTAATTTCTTATCAACATTGTTTGGTATTTATAGCTGCTTATTATGAAAACCCAGTCTCGCACATATAGGTAAAATCGAAGGGAATCAATGTAACCTTGTGAATTGTTTGACACCTTATTTAACCCTTCAGCGGGCGCTCCAATTTTTGAACACCAGCAGGCGCTCGTGGCACAAAGTGCAACGTCTCTTTCGACCTTGATTATTCTTTTTGTAATAAACTTTTTTTTAAATTCAAATTGAAAATAATAATTCTGCGTTTTATGACAATATATAAAATGTTTATAATATTGAGATATATTTATAATTAAAGGCCAAAGAATGCTGATACAATCGCCTTATTTCAAAACTGTCCGATTCATTGGATCTAAGGACGGGTATTGGATAATAGGAATCAACTTCAGAATAGATTCCTTTTATGTCCAAAAACCTAAAAAAATGAGATTGTTCATTTTCGTGATATGCGGGATACCGTGTAATAGCTGCACACTTGATCGAGTACCTCAACTCCTGCTTTTGTCGTATTGTATTCCAGTATAATCGTTGCCTTACCCCGCTTAAATCCCGACTACCAATGAATGGAGAGGAATACAAGGGTAAGAGAATCAGACCTGCATAAGAAAGGGTGTAGCTATAAATATAAACTGCTTAGAACATTCAAACCTTACATGAAAAAACAAACCATTCAAAATTACGAAAATGTTGCACTTTGTACACGGGCGAGCCCGCTGAAGAGTTAACAATATCATATATTAGTAACGTATTAAAAAATATAAATAAAAATATTAAAAATATGTAATAATTAAATTGTTTTCTAATTCTTATTATGCAAAATTAATAAATACCCAAAAGGTACAGTTCATTGTTTGGTATTTATAGCTACCAGTTTTGAAAACCCAGTCTCGCACATATAGGTAAAAGCGTATGGAAGCAATGTAACCCTGTAAGACTGTTTGACACCTTATTAAACAATATCATATATTTGTAACATATAAAAAATATAAATAAAAATATTGAAAATCTGTAATAATTAAATTGTTTAGAGCATGTTTTCTTATTCAATTAATTAAGTATAATATAAATTTATTTTAGACTACCCGCGACCCCTCCAACTTTTTTTCACGACCCCCCCCCCCCTCTCCCCCCCCCCGCCTCATGGGTCGCGACTCCCAGTTTGCTGGTCACTGGTCTAAAGCAAAACATTTACCCGTTTTCTTATCTCAGAATAAATCACAAGCATTTTATCAAATCCCACTCGTCCAGGATCTCGGTAAACTATATGATAACTAGCACAGGGACTGTAATTTATTAATCCCACATTTCGTCAGGACTCATTCACCGCTTTACGAGGAAATGACGCCGGCGCCGGTATATGCATTTCTACCATCACCAGTGTTCACTGCAATCGTCATATGCATCCATAGAAGTGCTGACACGGTACATAATCTATGTGTCATTCGGCAGCATAATTACCTCTGCGCTGCAGTTAAGCAGTCACAATTTAGAACACGGGTTAAAACTGGGAAGTTGAGTTATGCTGAAGGGAAAAGACCTGGGCATTTCCTGATTTATTATAGAAAACTACTCTAAACTTAGTTTAGAATTACTGGATTAATGTTAGGGTCATCTATGGGATACCTGATTAAGCCCTTGAAACATTTCGACTATTTGATACGTTTTATTTGATTGAAAATTATGTACTAAATGTTTTGAATGAGTATTCATTTCATTAGAATGCTGCGTATTCAGTTTAATGGAATTTGTTCGTATTAGTTAAATAAGCATTTTATGTGTTATAATTTAAGCACATTACCAAAGAACTACGCAGTGGGTTGAATTAGAAGATACCTTCTATTAATCTTTGTTTTTTTTATTACTCAGGTTTTATACAGTAGATTTAGCAATATTGCATACTGGTAGATATACTGACTGATTTTCCATTTTAATTATTTTTATACATTTATAATGTTTTTGCTTTGAACTGTGTGCAGCTTTCGTTGGATCATTTTGTAAATAAGGGCCTTTAATATAATATTTTAAATGTACATTTGTTTTTATAAAGATGTTCGGACCCATCGCATCGATTTTAACGTAGGATCAGTTTCCTCCATAACGGTTTTCCGGAAAGCAAAATTTCAGACGCTAAAACCGTCCGTCCGTACCTCGCGAGTTATAATTTTGGCAGCGTGCCAAACCCTGTCTGTATCGCTTGGACAAGCAGTAAAGAGTTAAACAGAAAAGTACCAAAAATGCGTCAAAATTTTAACATACATACATGCATACATACATACACGCGCGCACACACATCGTTGTGTGTGCGCGCACACACGTGTATATATATATATATATATATATATACACGTGCATAAATATAGATACATATATACATAACACATACATACATATATGCATACAAAAGAGGTAAGCAACGATAAGTAATCCTACGTTAATAATCCGCGGTAGTTTCGTTAGAAGAGACTACCTGAAATTTTTTTTTCTTTCAAGCAAGGATCTTTCATATAAAATAGCATCATTTTATTTGATATTTAATATGGTTTATCAAAGTCCTGAAAACTTAAGATAACATAAATATCCCAGTGTCTGATAGGAACTCATAGTTGTATCCTAAGCAAATTGAACTAGTTTTTGCATACAATTTTACACGCTAGTAATTGATCGTTTGTGTTTTGTTGTCTCCGTAAATATACTGTCCAGTTTTACATAAATATGCATATACATGAAAAAAAAAATTAAATATCCTCTTTTATATCTTTAAAATATACTAAGTTTATTTAAATAAATTAACTTTAATCTCTAAAATATTACTGTGCAGTAAACGTATCTGCGTCAGAGTATTTAATAATATCTTCTTTTATCAGTAATACCGACATAATCACCACAAGAAGGATTGTTTTGGAAATTTTGGATCTGTAAGATTGACACACCATGGCACTGAGCATTCTTCTAAAACGTAAATGTATAATACCCTCAAAAACATCAGCTCAAGCATACTGTACGTAGCCCATCAATTGGTTTGGTTTGGAGCAATACGGTCAACTTTTTGCTACACGAGGGTTAATTACACCGAGACCTACAGTTTAAAGCCGATTCCGAACGGCTACAAACATCCATGCCAACAGCGGGACTCGAACCCACAGGATCTGAACCGAATACCAGCGCCCTAGCCATTCGGCCATCACCTGGACGTACCTCATAAAATCGCTCAGCACAGGTGATGGAATTGCAGTTACAAAATACTCTCATCGATGAAGGAAGGATCATAATTACAGGCAATATAGCAGCAATGCTTTTAAAATAACAGCATTTTTAAGATCACTAATGAGGAATAAAATAGTAAAATAGTAACAAAAGGTAAGCATAATTGTTTATTTTGTAGGCTCTATATTATTTGATTTTTTTAATAAACCTTAACAAGTATACCAGTATTTGAGCCGATGATATGCTTTGTAAAGTAATTGATAATTAAGAAATTGTGAAACCTTTTAATATTGCAAAAAAATATTCTGCATGCCCCCTCTTCAGTAATGCGTTAATTCTACGTCCGTTCATATATTCAAATGCATTATAAATATATAGCTTATATTTTTCTCAACGCTTTAAAGATACTTTAATCAATTTTACGATAGCAATCTATCGAATCTGCTAACAACAGTAGCCAGGAAGCAGGTGAGAGATCCTTCTGAAAATGATTAGTCACCAACGTAGGAAACTGTTACTGATAAGAAACCGTAGGAAACACTCATCTGTGTTTAGACAAGTTGTCACCTGATTGCATCAAAAGCCTAATTTGATCCATCTCTCCAAGTTGTGATGAAGTCATTAAGGTAATGGGAAATTCAACAAATTATCAGCCAGTTTGATTGAACATAGTTTTATCTATTAGGGCTAATTCTTTCACTACAAATACTTATGAAATATTCACTTAGATGAAACATATATTTAAGAATGCAATTATTTATGATTTTAACACCGTTTAAAAACGCTGGTTTGCATGTCTGTTGCATAGTGCGATAGTTTTGAATATTTGAAAGAAATAAAAACATTGAGATTTTATCAAACATTTATTTATTATTAATATTATCTAAGAATATTTTAATCTATTTTCACGGCCAATTTAACTCTGGACGCTTCAAAAACTAATGTATAGTGTCTACTTTGTTTAGAATTTGATACAGAGAGAGTCTGGATGAAAGAAAACAAGCAAATGACAAATTTCTGAAATCAAAATCTGTTCCTTGAAACTCGTACACCTAAGTCTGCTGAATATTTATATATATATATATATATATATAGATATATATATATATATATATATATATATATATATACACACTTCTGGCCATTAAAATTGCAACACCAGGAAGGAGAGCAAATAACAAAACTTTACTTATTGTACGTATACAGCATAGTAGGAAGTAAACATGATTAAATTTGTAAGCAATTTGGGGTTATACATGGTCCGAAATTAGTACACACAGCTGCCGCCTCTGGCAGCTAAAACGGCACTAACCCGGTTACGATTCATCAATTCGGTTGATACTTCATGAATCGTAGTGGCTGGAGAGTGGTGGCGGCCTAGTCTCTCCTCAACCCATGACCAGATGTTTTCAGTGGGTGAGAGATCTGGAGAACGTGCTGGTCAGGGCAACAGTCGAACACCCTCTGTGTCGAGGTAGGTCAGGACACAACGGGCAACATGAGCGTTATCTTGCGTTATCTTGTTGAAAGATGACGTCTCCGAGTCATCGAAGACAGGGCACAGCTAAAGGTCTTTAGATCTGAGAAATGTAACGCTGACTGTTCATATTACCGACAACGCGAACGAGAGGTGTTCGTGTCGTGTACCCAATGTCTACCCATACCATCACACCCCAGGTGTAGGGCCCGTATGACGATATAGAATGCAAGCAGGTCTCGTGCGTTCTCCTCGGTGCCTCCAGACACGGATACGTCCATCATGATGCTGAAAGCAGAACTGGGACTCGTCTGAACAGACGACGTGGTGCCACTCCTGTATCCACTTTTGTCGTTGGGCGTACCACTGTCGCCGCGCGTCTCTATGCTGCAGTGTCAAGGGAAGCCGCAATAATGGTCGCCGTGCAGACAGTCCGTGCTGCTCCAGACGTCGTTGCACTGTAGGTGCGGATACTTGTCGTACTGCAAACAAGCCTATCTCCTGACTCATGGTCCGTAATGTGGCTGTACGATCCTGCAAGGACGACCTGACAACATGTCTGTCCTCTCGGGCGTAAGTGGTGGGAAGCCGTTGAGATTCTGCGAGGTATGATCTTCCTGAACCCATTGATTCCATATTCTCATGACAGTCGTTGGATTCCGACCTATGCGAATAGCAATATCGCGGATCGATAAACCTCACTCTCTATAGGTCACGATCCTGCTGCTATCGAATTCCGACACGTGCTGGTAGACATTTCACCTTCTTCTGCGAGGCATAACACGATCTTCTCACAAACAACCAACATTCAAATGCGATTTCAGAATGAGAAATCCGCTGAGTAACTTTTCTTTTATACAGAGTTTGAGATGCCGTTTCTCCTTTCTTCGTCGTTCGATTGAAGTTAAATGATAATCATTTGCATATCCCAGCATCTTCTGCCTTTCATGCGAATTTGACGTTTGTATCATCCCTACTTCATGGTGTTGCAATTTTAATGGCCATCAGTGTATATATATATATATATATATATATATATATATATATATATATATTTATTTATTTATTTATTTATTTATTTATTTATTTATACATACATACATACACACACATACACCCACACACACATATTTATATATATATATATATAATGTAACTATTCACGAATGACGAAATTCAAGAGCTGAAGATACAGTAACTACGAACTAGTTGAATTCCCAGAAGGTACAAACGAAGAATCGATACTAAAGCAATGAGGAATTATATAATCTTGAGTTTTCAGGGCTGAGCTAGATTAGGATAAACTAAAGGACTTATGAAAGGTCATCATTAGCGGAGAGAAAAATTTAGTTGCATTTGGTCCAAGCATCTACAAAAACGAATGTATGCTGAAAATATTATTTAAAGTACAAAAATTAATAAAACTTTCCATTGAAACCTAGGACCAGATTAAGACAAAATCATTCTGTCTGTATAAACAAAACAAAATGAAAGTACAGTGAATACAGTTAGATCTGAACAATGCTTATAGAGCTGCTAGAACTGTTTTGTAAAGTTTCTTTTACAAATGATGAAAATTTATAAATACAAATTAATAGGCTTTTTTTTTGGGGGGGGGGGCGCGTTCAAAAGCCCTTCTATTCAACAATTTTTAGGGTTAAGGTGTATAAATTTATTTTTGTATATTTTGTCTTTTAGTTATGCTAGTCGTGTAATGAATTATTACAAATCATTTTTCTTTTTTATCTAGTGATTATTATCTATTTATATGTTCTAAATAGATAGGCGACACTATATCAGTTTAATTGCCAGTTTTACGGTGTTTTACTGTTTGCCGAAGTTTATTTTTTAAATGCTGATAATTGCACTATACGAATAAGCTAAGAAAATACGAATAAGTTAAGAAAATATATTACTGCAGGTATAATTACAGGTCACCTTTATCTCTATACCATCCATTAACAGCATTTTAAAATTACCACCGTTTCATCCATCATTCTGACTGTTATATCCTTCTCAGTTAATGAAAAGAATACAGTTTTAGAACTTTCTTCCCTTAACAACGGAAAATTTAAAGCAAACATTACATTCACTCTCCATTTAAATAATGAGCTAAAAGAGATTTTACTTCTTCTCCTTCGCACAGAAACACGCTATATCATATCATAACTTATTCCGTTCTTGAGTGCAATAACTGGGAAAATAAATACCGAAATTCATCTGACACCGAATACTTTCTTAGCACTTCGCTCCGATCATTAAACCTATAAAAATTGCTGGAAAGACACGGAATGTATATGCTCTGCGCGACATTTTAACGATTAACAGTTCATCTCAGACGAAAATTCTGAGTCTTCCATTAAATTTTCACGGGCATAAAACTCAAGGAACGTATATTTACGTTACGTTTGTTTGAAAAGACAGGGTTTGTTAAATATCCATGATTGGAAGCGACATTAGGATTGTAATGAGCAGAGAGAGAGAATGGTTTCAGAGATGCTGTTGATTTGGAATTAGAGCAGCGTATAAACACACGAGTGAATGCAAATGTTCTTAAAAATCACTGACGTCTATCGGGTTGAGAACGCGATAAATAGAGCCAAATTCAAGAGAGGAACAAAGACAAAGAGTTTTAACTCAATATCTTTGAAGTTTCTTGCTTTCATTAGTGTACTGTAATGACATAGAAATCTAATAAATGAATAATAATGTTAAAAAAATAAATGAACTTTTTGTTACGTTTTCTTCTTTTGAAGTACAATCTAATAATACTTTTTATAGAGAAAAAATATTAATGAAGAAGACTATCCTGGTATTAAAAATTAAAGTTCAAACTATCCGACGGATGCGTATATTAACTTGTAAAATCCTCTTAGGCAGTGGTCTAATTAGCCCTTGTGCAACAAAAAATTGCCCGTAGCGCTGCAAACCAAACCAAACTAAACCAAACCTCTTAGGCAGACAGCAAGAACTTAAAACTTTCTTGTCCCTAAGACCTTTCTTTCGATCGAAAACAACTGATATCCAATTATTTTTCAATGGCACTTATCAACTTATCACCCACCATCCATTATAGCTATTACCTCATTATCAACTGCAAAATATAATGTATGGACAAGGTATTCAAATGTTACATGAGCAGCTCAATGAGTTTTATAAAATATGCATATCCATCAAAAGAGGCGGCTCATATCTAGGTATGGTGTGCAAATGTTTAATTAACGATAGCAGAAATGGGTTTTAAAGAATATGTATTCCGATGTAAAGGAACCGATCGGCGTAGGATGAAAAGTGAACGAAGGTATTGTGATATGATATAAGCAGCAGAACAACTAGCACTCAGAACATCAGAGACCTTAATTTACTTACTGAAGCTGGCTCATCGTACGATTGCATGATGACTAATTACTTAAATTTTGCCTTCATTTTTCTTATTGCTGAATTTTATGAGACAACAGGTCTATGTTCTGAGTTATTGTGGTCGAAAACAGCACGATTCACTGCAAGGAAATGACTTACCAACTTCATAGTCTTCGACCATGTGAAGACTCATTGTTCTGGCTGTTTAGACATAGTGATTTTGTTTTTCGTTGTGTGCTATCACTTTTTATTGTTATTTTCACCAGCAAATGTTTCTTGTTTTAGCTCGTGTCCTGTTGATTATCGTCCTAAAGCATTAATGTACTCTATTAGGTTTGGCCACTGTATTATACTGTCCCCACTGATTCTTTAAGTTTCACTAGTATTGCTAAGGTTTTCATTTTTAAGCGTTATTTTTTATAACCACTAGCTAGCTGTGTCTTATCTTTGAGCCTCGTGACCGTAGTGCTTACTTTTCTTAACCCCCCGTCGATGCATTTTATTTAAGATGAGATAGTGTATTAAAATACCTTACCTTACCTTTTATTAGTGAATGGAAGAAATCTTAGTAGTGATTACATCCGAGTTAACTGATGGGGCATTATTTCGGCAGTAGCTCTCTGATGCATTTTAATAACACAGTTGTTAAATCTTCATAATCCTTAGTTCCTTTTTCGTACATCACACATTGTTACACCTAACATATGTCTTAAATAAGTTACAGTCCTATCCTGTCTAGTCTGATTTCTGAGCTGTCCCCAAGAGAACACACATGGAATGTGTTTTGATTTTCGATTCAACCAGGGATATTGCAGAGAACTATCCTCTGAAGTTAGGCCTTCCATGCATTTTTACAGTGAATTAAAGAAATCGGTTAATTCCCAATATACGGTGCCCCTTGTATTTCACTGCATTGGAACCGCCATCTTGGTTCCGTCTCCCGTCGCCAATTTGGCGATGGGAGACGGAACCAAGATGGCGGTTCCAATGCAGTGAAATAATATAAATGACAACATGCAGAACTTTCATTGAAAATTTATACAGAAAATGAAAAAATGATATTAAATAAGGGCAGTTGATTTTATTTTTTTAAATTTTTTGTCGCCCAAGCCGAACGCGTATTTTTGGAGCGGGAAAGTCCGAAAAATATGCATTTTTTAAACTGTACGACCACAATAAAGCACAAAAACACACAAATACAAAAAATGAAAGCTGATAAATAATGAGAAATTTATTGTGTGTGGGGGGGCTGCCGCCCTTCCAACCCCCCGCTAAAAAAAAAGTCAGTATATTGCAAATAATTCATTTAAATAGTCGATTTTATTTTTTAAAATTTTTGTCGCCCAAGCAGAACGCGTGTTTTTGGAACGGGAAAGTCCGAAAAGTCCCAAAATTACGCATTTTTTAAACTATACAACCACAGAAAAAGCACAAAAATACACAAATACAAAAAATGATGAGAAATTTGTTATGTGTGGGGGGGCTGCCGCCCCTCCCCAACCCCCCGCTAAAAAAGTCAGTATATTGCAAATAATTCATTTAAACAAATATAAAATACATCTTGGTTAAATATATCAGCAAGTAAAAAAATGAAAGTTCTGCATGTTGTCATTTATATTATTTCATGTTAAAATTTAAAAAAAAACCACTTACCGGTTATTCACTTTTGGTATAGCTTCTTTTACGTTTTGTTGATTTTTCGGTGTTTTTCGATACACCCAATTCGTCTGTAATCCAAGAACATGGTGTTTTTTTTACCCATAAATAAGTTAATTTTAAAACCATAATTAAATCTAATTTACTCTCTTCGAACCGGGAACCACATCTAATGGATCTTTTAACGCAATGTTCAGATCTTTCCTCTCAGTTATAGTCATTTGCAAATTACATTTAAGACAATAATAAATATTAGCTATTAACTCAACCATAAATACAATAATCTATAATAGTTCTCTTACCCGCATTTTGTAAATCCCGAAAAAATCCAAATCAACCCTCCCATTCGTAAAAGAAGCCATACCTCGCAAATAAAAGTACATCCGAACGCTGGAACTGCAATCCCGAAAAGAACGGTTTAATTTTTTGAAACAGGCGCGTTATATAAAATCCAGATAACCCTCGTTTACAAGTAAATCACAAGCTCTGATTGGCTGCTAATTATTCAAATCGGAAGCTATACTAAACGGAACTATACTATCGGAAGCTTTAACTTAAAAGTATTTAACAACGCAAACCACATTTGGCATTTTATCGTCAACTTGGCAAAAATCTAAAAAACATCGCCAAAAAATATCGCCATCTTATTGAAATCGAGAGCAATAAATGGTTACCTTAAAAGCATTTAACAAACACAAACCACATTTGGCGTTTCATCGCCAAATTGGCAAAAATCTAAAAAATTAAAAAAACTTATCGCCAAGCTGCGGCACCGTGTATTGGGAATGAGCCAAGAAATCAATCATAAATTAAGGTTCGTCGGAAACTGTGCCCCTTCCTTTAGGCTATAATCCCTCTGAAGTGAATCTGAATTCGACAAGATTTTATTACTACTATGGGAAGGGGGAAATAACACGAGACAACTTTACCGGACATATGGCTCACTCCTTTCAACAACGTGGCGCAGCTTGTCCTCTCAGGACCTTGCGCCATTAAACCTCAACCAACCAACCAACCAACCTTTCAACAACGTCATAACTCAAAAAACAAGATTTTTCAGGAGAATGATTTGAAAGTTTAAAAGTACATTAAAATGCATTGAAAATAAATTTTAATTCTGATCTATAGCGGCTAAATAGTGAGATATGACGATCTTGCAGGGATATACAACTCTTTTAGGGGATTCTGAAGATAAGCATAACTAAAAAATATTATATCATTATTCACCTCCTCATTCGAAGATATAACGTGCGCAGGTGGAATTATCTGAAAGCTACTATTATTATCTGTAAATGTTGCTATAACATTTAAAAGAAAATTTTGCTTCAGTATCCATGAAGTACAGTGTAAGATGATATTTAATGCAGAATTTTACATAGCCGACGACTACAAGTGCCGTCGCTAATTAAGTAAAAAAAGTATGCGTTGCTAACGAATGAGACTTATATTTGAATTAATTTATAAATTTAATTCGAAAGTATCACAAAACCTGGTTCATTTGTATAGTATCGGTCTCAAAAAGGCAAAAAGTCTCAAAAGAGAAAAAAAGTCCAGATTTCAATTTACAGGTTCTTTTTCAAGAGTGTGATAAGTATGTTTGAAAGTAAGTGTTTGAGTATCGTGTTTTAGTAGTAGTAGCGATAGAGCAAAAGGTTCCTCTCCCCGGCCGCTCGGTTTTATTCATCACACTTTTTACGTCCTCACCGAAATACTACTTGCTAATATGCAGTGTTACCGCGGTCACGTGACCAAGCATATCAATGAATCTCAGGAAAATTAATCATACAGCACACAATAGAAAGAAAAACCTCCAGATAGTTCAATACTGAAATATTTGGTCATCTATATATATAAAAACGTTTCGTAACTGACTGACTGACTGACTGACTGACATACAAGGCACAGACCAAACCGCTGGACCTAAAGGGCTGAAATTTTGCATGGCGATTTTTCTTATAGTGTAGGGGTGCACTAAGAGAGATTTTTGAAAAATTCTTCTTAGATTTTTTTAAAACCAATTTTTAAGCTGTTTTAGTAACTTTTTTTAAATTTGCATTTAAAACAATAATTTGAGGGTTATAAAATTTGTATCACGAGAAAGATCATAAAAATTCCTTAAAAATGAAATCTTTTTCGAATCTTTACCTCTATTTTCTGATTTTTGGTGAATTTTTAAAGATTAATTTTTAGAATTTAATTTATTAAATGCTGATCACGGGATTTTTTTTTCTGGTACTTTAAATAAATTTATCGTCACGTGCATAACAGCTAAATAGACAAAAAAATATTTTTTTTCTTGCTAATGCAGCAGACGATAGGACATTATTTTGTCTATAAAAATATCCCTTACGATTTTTTTATAAATATATATATATTTTTCTACATCAATTGTATATATTGATCGTCGTATTTATTATAAATAAATATATATATTCATTTTTTTTGGCATTGATTGCATACATTGACCGTTGTATTTAATTTGAATGTACTCCGTAGCGAAGTGCGGGTTTTCAGCTAGTTATCTTATAAATGTATTTATTTTTCTCATCTCATTCATATATTACTCACAGAGCAGCTAAGGAACGAAATCCACAAAAAAAGAGGATAAGACAAAAGGATAATACCCTATACCTAAAGCCCTTGTACATAGAAACTCATTGTGCAAATTTTATTATCACTACTTTGCTTCCACAGTTGCAATATGAGGCAATAAAATCCGACAAGCCTTTCCTGGCTCGACAAAGGAATTCCCCGGTGGCAATACTGAAATGGAAATTCCGGTACTAAGGAAATTGGAGGGCTAATAAAAAGCACTCTCCTTTGGATAGGTACTAGTAACTTTAAATTAATGAGTTTTTTAGAGCCGAGAACACTGCTCCTAAAGATGGAATTTCAACATCTCGTAAGGGAGAGTGTTAGCGGAGAATCTAGCCGAGAGTTGTTTCTTATGATGATTTTACTTAGTTTTAAGTTGGCAGAGAAAAGTTTTGAAGTTCTAATTTGTAACTGTTTCAACGTTAACAGTTAGCTTTTAACTTATTAAGCTTTATTCTTTGATGGAAGAGGTTTGCATATTAACAAGCTGTTAGGCTGTCATTTAAATCTTAATTAGTAAAACTTTTCCCGTCTTGTTTCTCTTTACCTCACATTAATTTTTATTGAGAATAAATTGTCAAACTGAGACATTTTGCAAACTTGTGGTATAATTCTTAGAGAATTTTCCTTAGTATTTTTAGATATGATATTTACTCTAGTTTTAAATAGGTAGTATGTAAGAAATTATGAAAACGTTGTATTTAGAAGCACACTTTTCACGAAAATGGTCATGAAAGGGCTTATATAATGGCTTATATCTTTTGTAACGAAATGGTGTTAATTGTTCTGTTGAACGGGCTTGGAACTTTAAAATATGCTTAATCCATGATTAACCAAACATTGGCTAAGGAAACACTGATCAATCTATTTCCCTTTCATTAAGGGGGAATTTCTATTCTTAAAAGGATATTTCTTAACCCATCAGCGGGCTCGTCCGTTTACAACATTTTCTATTGCAACATTTTCTATTTATAGCTACACCCTTCCTAATGCAGGTCTGATTTTCTGACCCTTGTATTCATTTCCCTCCATTATTAGTCGTGAATGAACCGTGGTAAACTAGCGATTATACTGGATTACAATATGGCAAAAGCAGGAGTCGATGTAGTCGATCTAATGTGCAGCTATTATAAGGTATTCCGCCTATCACGAAGATGGACATTCTCATTGTTTTTTAGGTTTTTGGACAAAATAGGAATCCATTCGCGAGTTGTACTTAGATCCAATAAACCGGACAGTTTTGAAATAAGGCGATTGTATCTGCATTCTTTGGACTTTAATTATAAATGTATCTCAATATTATCAACATTTTATATCTTGTCATGAAAAGTATAATTATTATTTTCAGTTTGAAAAAAAAAAGTATATTACTAAAGGAATAATCAAGGTTGAAAGAGATGTTGCACTTTGTGCCACGCTTGCCTGTTGATGTTCCCAAAATTGTCACACCCGCTGAAGGGTTAAAGGATATTTTCCAAATCAACAGTTCAATATGCTGTTAAGAACCGCTGACTTAGGCTACCTCCTTTCTGTTGGTCACGTTAACGCAGTAATTCGCGTTTAGGAAGCAATCGAAAGAGGAGATAATTCAAAAATCGTGAGCGTGATGAAACAGAATTCGCTCCTGTCTGGTTAACAGGAAGTCTCAGGCCTGCAAATTTCAAGCCGAGTTTCCGGTGTAGAGAAAAATGTGTAAAGATTTTGAAGGATTCATTGGAATCCGTAAATCTGAACTGAACGACAGAAGCGCAAAAATTTTGAAAAATACTGTTTCCAAAAGTACTAGAAGTGATAATAAACTCCAAATGACATGGCACTAGAATTATTTTTGCCTGAACATTTAGGAGATACTGAGTTGTTACTCGTTGAACAGACACCAAACGAAAAAAAAAAAATGCGATTTTTTTTTAATGCCCAGTGCCAAAGGTCAGGGATCCTTTCCTCTCCAATTGATAATGTTTTATTTCTGAAAAATTGAAGAATAACGTTCTAAAAGGAGACTTTCTTGCTGTCCAAGCATAACTTGGACAATACACTGCAAATCGGAAAATGACTACTAAGATACTTACAACCCAGAGGAAAGGCCAGGCCTCTGATGCTTCTGGATAAGGCAATGAGACGAAATGTCAAGTGCGAAGTACAGCTAACATTCATTGTATAGTCAATTATAATTTTTAAGCACCCTGAATACGTCCTGTTTAGATATAAAATGCTACTTTTTAAATTTTTGAATATGAAAGATAGTTTTTTGAGAACAATGAACAGGTTTAAAGAACTATCAATGTGTTCCTTTTGAGCATTTATTAAAAGATTAGTTTAATATTATATGTTAAACGACTGCTTTTTGCAGTAATAGAAATGGATAGAAAAGAAAATGTCAGAAGTTGATTGCCGTAAAAGTTAATAGGTATACTTTGTTTTTAATGTGATCATTTGGCTAGGTTTTATTTTAGATAAGACTTTCATATCTGAAAATTTACAAGACCACCGCATCACACGTATTATAGAATAGTCTACCCAATTGCAGGAAACCGCAGAGACAAATTCTGCTCAGTGGCTGTCGTACGCAGAAATCCAATCAAGGACCTGAACCAGAGAATCTCCAACTGAGCGAAGTCAAATGTATAAACCACATGACCCCATCAGAAGCAAATGCATCCATAGAATGAGATCGCTTTCAAGCAAACAACAAATAACATATTATATAAACTGAAAAGGCTCAGCTGTACCAAAATGTATGTTTTAACTAATGTGGTTCAATGAGGAGAGTCAACTACCCCGCGTCAGTGTATTAGCAAGGCTCAATTAACAAGAAGTTGAGAATTCGATTTAGGACATGTTCCAAATAAACGAAATAAAGCTCTCGTTATGAGACAGAATGTTATTAATAGTCCCAAAATACTTTTTAGCATTTCCTATACATTATGAAAAATATATCATAATTGTTTGTGTGCATCGGTGTATTTTTTACATGTTTTTATTAACTCACTTTCTTGCTTGTTTGTGTGTTTGTCCAGTCCAAATCTTGCAATCGATTTTTAACCAACTTCCCGACTAGTTAGACATTTGAAACTTTTAGAATAGCCCAGAACACGATGACAATGCATTATTTTAATACTTTTAGCCATCTTTAAGCAGAATTAAATAAATTTTCAGTTATTTTCAGTTAATTTTGTTTTGTAGACTGGTGCAGCCCTCTATCGGCCGGGACGGGAACGAAAAGTTAAACGCAAGTCAACTTCCAATTAACTTAATTTACTTTCAACTTGATGGGATAATTTATCCAAAAAATTTTTTTTAAATATTTATTAATACATAGAATTGTCAAGTTTATATGATTCAACAGAAAATTTAAAAACATGGTATATAAAAAGTTCTTTTTATTTTGTAATTATTCTGAGGCATTTGTATCAATATTTTAAATTTATCCATACATCTGTCGGTATTAATAAGATCCGTTTTATAGAATTCCATGCTCTACTAAGAAGAGCAGAATGAGTTTCAACAGAATGGCAAGATTTTTGCATTTTTTTTTTTTTTGAACTATGGATATGGTTCGGCTGAATTATTTATAATACTCAGCCGAACAGTTTTCGTTCTTTAAAGTAAATATCGATGTTTCAATAAATGCTTTTGTTGATAGAGTACACCATTGAATTAAAAAAAAATATTCATAAGCATTTTAAAGCTTGTTTGAACTTGAATTGGCCGCATCCCTAAGCTCGTAACTGGAGTGTCAGACACCGGGACTTTAGTATCAATTTGTGTTTTTCAGGCTCCATACTATTTTAGAACCATATTTGGTAGATATAATAAGAATGATGTACTTCTCAGAAGAAATTATGGGAAGTATTATGGCTTTTTAAAAAGCCATAAATAATTATTTTACATCATCACAAATAATTATTTGTGATGATGTAATATAAGATTAACATTAAATTTATGAATGGAAAACCCCTTTCTAAATAATCATTTATACAAAACTTTAAACAAAATAAAGAGAGAGAAATAAAATAATCAAAACATTTTTAGTTTGATTATCTTTCACAACAGTATACACTCACAGAGAAATGAGGTAAAATATTGATCTTTAAAAATTAAAAGAAAAATATCGTAATCTTTGAAGCAAATCCGCTTAAATTACAAAAATTAATCCCACAAAAATCCACCAGTAAAATGACAGGGAACACAGAAAAAAAAAATGGCTGATATAAATAAAATAAATAACTGAAGGTAAGGAAGAAAAGCCCGCATATAAAAGCCACTCGAATAAAAGTAAGAGACGACGCATGTGGAAAAAAAAAATTGCAGCAATGAATTATATTTTATTAAGGTGGTTGTTTAACTACGACTTCCCAGTATTCATTTTCAAAGTAAACGCCCTTGTCAAATCCACTGTAACAAGTATATGATACTTTACAAGAGAGTCTTGGAAATAAAAGAGATGAAGAAATGTTCACCTGTCCATGTCAGCGAGGAAAGTCGTGTTCAAACTACAGCTGGAAGCATTTATTTTTATGTGTACATTAATATACAGATACGTTGTATCTTATAAGGCGCATGAAGTTTCATCCAGTTCTCAGAGGAAAATTTCGACGCTACTCTGCGTATTTCTTAATCAGTACAAAATTCACTACTTTGAAAATAGGAAAAAAAAAAAGTTTTAAATTTTGTTCCACTTCTTAAAAGATGTGTAACAAATCTGAGAAAATGCTGTTTAAAAATTGCCCTTGGCAGTGTCGTTAAAGGAGATCCTTGAAATATGAGCAATGGTTTCAGAGATAATAACAAGTCTCGGAGATTTAATACTAGCATTTTTTTTAATTTCATTTCTTTATATATATATATATATATATATATATATATATATATATATATATATATTTATAACCGTATTTGTAATAATATTTTTAGATATAACGCAATTGTGAAAAAAGTTTTGCTTGAAATAAGCTAAAAGAAATAACATTTTTTTATTGACCTGTTACAGCAATTTTATATTTGATAAAATAGTTAAATTAAAAGTAAAAAAAATAATCAGATTTCATAAACATTTCCCCCTATACATTTGAGTTATAAACTCTACTAGTATTTCAGATATGGAGTCCTCAATGTACAGGATCTGAAAACATCTTTTGTGTGCCTAGGGAAAAAAAACTTATATAAAAGTTTCTTGATCATCTATTTAAATAAAACGCAATTATAATTTTTTTTTTAATTTTAGGAGGGTTATTTCGGTGGCACAATCAGGCATCTGTTGAAATATTACATTTCTAACCGTTGCGGTAGTTATTTTTTGCTCTTGAGCTTTTGGAGTTTATTCAATAATGATATGCAATCTCAATAACTCACAGGAGATTTATTTACTATTGCGAGATTGTATATAATGAAAAGAAATTAAAATATATATATATATATATAATTATATATTCACTTGGTAATAAATAGGTAATACTCAAACAGTTAATTTTAGGTATACATAATTATAGTCACATAAGGTTATTTTATGCGTACGCTTGGACGTTAACTAACTATTATAAATCGGTTTAGGAACTTAACGAGGGGAGTTAGCTTACCACGAGACCTCTCTATTTATTTCGACCATTAATATCTGGCACTGTAATTTTATCCAAACGAGTAAGAAATTTCACCTGCCAGTAATATCCATCAAACCACAGCACTCATGACTATGTTTCGACCACAACGGGACATCAGTTAATTTCCGTCTCACTCAGTGACTACCAATTTGTCTCCTGTTTTTTTTTTTTTTTTTTTGACAAATATTCCTCTGGGGGTCTTTTTGTCCGGCCTCGCAGATGCTCCGGACACATCCGTCTACAGACCTATGATATTAGGATTTGAGTGGACATTAATCAGTTTGTCACCAGTGGATAATGGGGAAGTCAAACAACTGCAGCTGCACCGTGGGTGGGGCCGAGTCCTGCCGTCGGTTATTTGCTCTCCAATACTGAACCCCCTGGGGCCCGAGCAACCCCCCCCCCCCTCTGACGTTCGAAAATGCCTCTTCATCTCTATTTGGTGATTGGATGACTAGCGGATCGTCGCAAGGTGATCAGTGGATGGTTGGGCTGTGCTCTATAATTTCAGACTGTTTCAGTGGAGCACTGGAACATCATTCCTCACGGCTGTCTCTTCTCTGTGGTAAATGTCTTGTTTAGGTTTCGAGATCCAACAAGTCGGTTGTTGATAAAAAAGAAGTCATTTGTAACTTTGGATATCTCTGACGCTTTCGTGTTCATGTGGTGACCATAGTGTACAGATTCAGTGCTTTCCGCGTCTTTCAGTGATAGATATTTTACAGAATGAGAGAATTTAGTTGAAAATAGTATATATACCCTATTGGATATACAAAAGAAATTTCTTGGAATACATATAATTAAAGGTAGAAATATTTTTTTAAAAATTTCATTTAAAGATGTCCTTTAAATTAGACATCTAAAAACTACTTTATTGACATTAAACATTTATACGGAATTTTGTATATATATGTATTAAAACATTTGGATTTACCTATTTAATTTGATTGTTTAATCGAGGCATTTTAAGAGTCCATACTAGTCGAAAATTATTATTTTCGAGTGACTATATGTTCTTAAAAGTCTGACTTAAATTTTTATGATAAGAAAAATGTGTTTTTCATAGTATGTTTTTAAGGTTGTGAAATATCGTTTGGTATCCCAAGTTGCATTTATTATTTGTATGTACATTTGAATATTCCTAATCAACATTATCCTTTTATATTTAAACTGAGAAAAAATTTAAATTTAGATGAAGAATTGGAATGCAAAAATAAATACTAACATTTGCAAATTTTAGTTACAAGTTTTTGTTTGAAAGTTTTGATGAGGCTGATATTTCTGCTTCATAGTATCATATATTTTTTTTAAAAAATTTAAACTATGTAAAAATATCCTAGGTTTTTAAAATTTTGAAATTATATTAATTATTTACGAAAAGTTAAAAATAAGAAAAAAAAACTGAGAAAAATTTTAAATTTATAGAGTGAAAGTAATGCTTTTCTGTTACTTTTGTCTTACACAAGACTGTTTTACGTAAAAACTTATTTATGTGTGTTGTATCAAATTCGAATGTAATTTTATGCTTTTACAACATTTTAACCCTAAACATACAAAATTAGAGTTGTTAAATGTTCTATATATTAGAAAACATAATCATATCGAACGAGTTTTAGTGCAATCAAAAACACAGTTGACAAGACAATTTCTATCTTCTACAAATATGGCTCTTTAAGAAAAAATATTAAAAATGACAATAATTGATTGTTTTAGTAAAGTTAAACGTAATTTGTTGGTAAAAGAAATGGTAATTAATAGATAGAAAATAACAGGAAAAAATGTATTTTATTTTCATCAACTTCCTTGCCATAATACTGTACCCAGAAGAAGAAGAAAAAAAGTTAAAACCGTAGAAACATACTACTAAAATCATTTAATTCTGAAAGCTCTATAGTATATTTTAAGCGATACACACACATGCATATATATGTATGTGTATACACACACACATACACATATATATGTATGTGTATGCATCAACTTCTCTCCAACAGACAAAAATATTCTGGTAACCCTACAGGTTAAAAGACCAATTATTATCGTTACCAGTGGCGCACCCAGGATTTTTTCTTGGGGGGGGCCCGAGATGAATGGATAAAAATATTTATAATGCATGGGGGGGGCCGAGATGAATGAATACAAATATTTATAATGCAAAATCAATATTTCTACTTCTTTGGGGGGGGGCCAGGGCCCCCTGGGCCCCCCCCTGGGTGCGCCACTGATCGTTACTCAAAGGGTTTGGGATTTATCTCCAAAACGTGTATACGGATGTTGTAGAAAGTCTGGGTGATCCAAAGAATTATTTCAGTATTCAGACAGTGGCAATTTTTTATGCAAAGTCCCTAAACTTTCAAAACAATGTGTCACTCCAATCTGCTTATGTTGTTTTGGGGGACAGGAGGGCGGGGAAAGTGGCCCACAAAACGAAGGGATAAAGAATGTATGGTTTTGGGGATGATCTGGGACGTGGACTAAGTATGCGTCTAAACTGTCAAAGGATCAGCTCTAAACAGGTGGCTACGATAAAAGCAGAACGTAGGAGAAATTGTTTTTTAGGGCGTAAGAAAACAAAAAAAAAAAATCTTTATTTATTTGGATATATTTTGTAATAATTATTTAAAAATAAAATATACATTGCTGAATCAATAGTTCTATTCGAATATTTATTATGGACCTAGGAAATATTTCCAAATAACTTGTCATCTGGAATTATAATAAAACTATTTACAAAACTTTTCATCACTTTAAAAGTGCAAAGAAAATTTTTTTTTCTTGTTTTTTTTTTTTGTTTTTCAGAGAAAAATTTTCAAACTTTTTTTCCTCAATCTTTTTCTTTTCTTTTAAATCAATACTTAGAAAATAGGGCCAAAGAACTCTCCAAAATTTCATAATGACCTTGCGATGTCAAAATACCTCGCGATTATGTTTAGAAAAATTCTTTTAAATTAAGCATGGAAAATTCCATACCTAGATTTATAGGTTTAAAGTACAGTTCTACTGCAGGGTTCAAATAGACACTTCAACATAAAAATTTGTATTGTACTTAGATAAAAAAATTAACGCCATAGAAACATACAACTTATTTGATTCTGAAAAGTGTATCGTATATTTTATGGAATATATATATATATATATATATATATATATATATATATATATATGTGTGTGTGTGTGTGTAATATACCCATGACATCAAGTCCATAAATTATAACCTGAAAAGAAAAACTAGCTCATATTTACATGGCAGGAGCTAGACTCAACCTGAAAGGTATAAAATTAAATTTGGAAGCAGTCGGGTCGAATCGTTTATTAGAGCGACAAAAGTTCATCCGTTCATTTAGTTAGAACGGCTCGGAATAATATGACCTTTCAGCATTAAACGCGAGAGGGCGAGAGGTGGACATCACATTATTATTTGTAGGGTCAGCAGATTTTGGGGCTCGCGATAGTAATCCACTCCTGAATCCGAACGTATACACGTGTAGAAATGCAAAGGCATGCGATTCATGGGAAGTTCTGTGGCTAAGGGTTTTAAAACGATAAATTAATATTACTGGGGATTGGATTTAGGAAAGGGAGTTAAAATTCTAGAATGGAGGGAATAATATTTAAGATATTACACACACACACACACACACACACATATATATATATATACATATAAATATATATAATTTTTTAGGAATTTTATACTCCAGTAGCCCTTTTAACATTTACCCTTTAAGTGTTGATGAAAAGGTATGACACGAAGAGTGAAAACAATCGAGGGAGACAAGGCGTTTCAGCAAGAAATAATTTGATGTCTTCTGGAGTCACTTACTGAAATATATATATATATATATATATATATATATATATATATATATATATATATATATATATATATATATATATATATATATATATATATATATATATATTTATATATAAATAATCCATTAACAATGTAAAGAGAGAGAAAAAGAAAATTGAAGGAAGATAAAACTGAAAGACACTGAAATAATGAATCGAACAGATCTTAGATTATATTTGTACTTTTGGTCATATAGTATGATTGCACTCAGAGACTGCTATAAGGATTTCGGAATAGTTTGACTGTAAATGTTCCTTATAACACTTTACAGAAAGGCAAAAAATATTAATAATAATAATAATAATTAAAAAAATTATATAAAATATATGTTATTTAATGTTATATATATGGCAATATTATGATTACCTGCGATGCTGTCACATTAAAAATCAGACAGATAGATTTGAGCACAAATAAAAAAAAAAAAATGGATATATTTAATTTAACAAAAAATGAAAAAAACAAAGTTTATTATGACTAATAAGTTTTAGTTATTTTAATCCTAATTTAAAACATTTGTGAAACCCATTTTATTTATTTCTTTATTAATACTTTAAAGTGGAAAAAAATAAAATTATCAAAATACGGAAAAAAAATTAAATTATCAAAATACGGAAAAAAAATTAAATTATCAAAATACACGGTTACTTTTCCCGTCCCTTAGTAAGCCTGAGTAGATCAAGATGTTCTTTCAACTTGACGCGTAAAAATTTATAGCAGGATATGTGTTAAAACTCTTTTAATGTCGCCCTCTTTAACAGGAGGTTTTACAAATGCAACATATGTACCGCATCACCAGACTGGTAGCAAACGGAATGGAAAAAAATAAGAAAAAAAAAGAGCGAAAGAAATCCCAGTTCGAACTTACCGTTGACAGATAGGATTCTATCTACAAATGCTGGGGACATTCTTGAATCTCTGGGACGCGTTCAGGTGTCGCTGAGATGCAATTAGTGGGAGGGAATGAAGGAGCGTGGAGGGGTGGAGGGGGGTGGCTGAAAACATCGTGACGAGTGAAGAACAGGAGCTGCGTCTGGCGTCTCTCACCGGAACTGATTAGAGAGGGGCTTGTCTACTTCGAGAGATATTTTTATGCTCCAGAGGCTCTCTAATATGCGCGGCTCGGTTTACGGTGGAGTTTTGAGGAGTTTATTAATTTAACTTGCTGTATCTTCTTATTAGTTAGTTCTTCGCGTGTACTTAAGTGGACGATGTTGTTTCTTAATAGAAAGGATTTACAAACAAGGAAAGAAATCGGTGATAAAAAGGGCGCTAATATCGTAGGCGGCTGTCAGTTTGAATAGATAAGCATTTGTGTAAGTCAGCAATGTTGTATTTTAATTGACGTGTTAAATAAACATTGCCTCCTACACTGTTCCCATGGGGGACAATGCTCTTTTCCCATTTATTGTCAGGACAAATTCTCTCTTTCTTTAAAAGAAAGAAAGAAAGAAATTACTAGCAAAGAGTGAGCAGATATCTGTAGGCAGCTAAAGCTTGAAGAAACCGTAACATTTTGACTTAAAAATATGTAGCATTCAGTTACGGTGTGACTAAGGCTTCTAGAGATACGATCTAATGCAAGACGCATTTTGTTGCCAATTATCGCCAATAAAAATCACCTTAAACGACTGACGCTTACTGAAACATTCTTTTCCTCCTGAGTCTTTTTTTAAATAATTAACTTTTTTTGTAAAAACTAATCTATATAACAAGACTTTAAAAACTCATTGAAAATATACTATGTGTGAGGTGAACTAAGTATTACGCATGCATAGTTCACGTGTAAGACCTACGCATTGGCGTGTATGTATATTATGTATGACAGAAAGACAATCTGATTCATAAAGTAGCCGAGTTCAAAATTCGAATAATCGATGTTCTGGAGATTTGGCTGACGATGATACAACAATAAAGGCACTGTTCAGCTAGTATATATATATATATATATATGTATATATATATATATATATATATATATATATATATATATATATATATATATATATATATATATATACATACATACATACATACATATATACAGTGATTTCCGCTTATAAGAATCACGTTTGTTATTACTGTTTTTGATTCTTATAAGCGGTTGATTCTTATAACCGAAACTTCCCTTTGGACAGGCACACATACTCAAATATATACTTGTACATATATATAAACACACAGGCACATATATACATAATTTACCATTAAATACTCTTTAATTTACGTTATTTATCATTTATTAAAATTAGTGTTTATAATTTTAAAAATACTTAATTTCTAAACAAATACTATAACACTATTTCTAGACCTATAAGTAACAACACATGATTATAAAATCAACAAGAGGCAGCTTCTCTTTGACTACACTTTGGAAGAGCATCATATCTAATTAACAAGTTCTGTTTTTCAGAAAAACTAAGAGTTTTCCTTGTTTTTATCATATTTGAATTCGACTATCAAAAAGTTCTAACACTAACTGGCAATTTTGTTAGAAAACTAAAGTGAATACTAGCGACGTATGCTTATTACGGTCTCAGACGAAGATTCACTTTATAGCTTACGTTTCACGGTTTGATTCTGAATCAAACCGTGAAACGTTTGATTCAGCATCTGGTTCATTTGATTCAGCAAAATGGATCCGTTTACGTTTCACGGTTTGAAGTGCTGAATCCACCGTCCCGTTTGCGTAAGTGATGGTGGACACTTCGCGGAAGATTTATGTGTTTCAGGGTCCAGAAATCCCCAACCAGGAAGTAAGTGGTGGGAAAAAAGGAGTGCCTGTCTGGAGAAAAGCGAAATCGGACCCGGACGGGTTAGATGCCCCTGGGTAAAGCTAATAAGACAGTGTTTAGCAAAAACGTATAAGGAGAAACTCTTATGTTATGTCTAAAGGAATGTATTTTACGACTGTTTTCCACCCCAAAATTTTATCAATCTTTCTTTTCAAAAACTTAAGAAAGAATTTCGTACCTTTTGAGAGTTCAAGTGGCATTTTTTGGAAAAATGAAAGGAAGGCGAAGATTGCAAACTGATTCTTATAACCGGTGGATTGATTCTTTAAAGCGGAAATTTTAACATGGAAATAATACATTTGTTTTTGATTTTGCGATATTGATTCTTATAAACGGTTGATTCTTATAACCACTGATCACTATAAGCGGTGGTTACTGTATATATATATATATATATATATATATATATATATATATATATATATATATATGTGTGTGTGTGTGTGTGTGTGTGTGTGTGTGTGTGTGTGTGTATGTATGTACATACATATTCAGTTATGCTCGCATTCACCTTGACTATTTATCATTTTCCAAGGTTATTCGACTAAGGTAAGAATTCTTTTTCTTTGGAGGTGAAACCCGAGGAAAATAGCTCGCATGTTAAATTCGCGTGTTAAAAGCTTTTGCGTTTTGCTTTCAAGCATCAAAACACGTTAGTGATATTTTTCGGGACGTATCACATTTTCCACTAATTGCCTGTCAGCGACATTTAAACTTCAACTTCGAGACGCGCAGCATGCCTAGCTGACGACAGAAAGCTATCTGTCACTGCGGAGAGAAAAAAGATTATCTCTTCCACCGTTCTTTAAGGGCTTTATGATTTGTATTTTCGTCACTCGACGTCCGCATAGTGTGTCAGTCTGCAGGTCATCGGTGATGTTCGGGCCGCAGTTCTGGGCTCAGCGAGTTCATTTGTAAGGATTCGCTCTTGACGTCCGCAAAGATTTGGGGGCTTTATTTTTCTGGATGCTGCACGCAGTAAACATGAGGAATAAACCAGAGGAGTTCATACTGTTTTTTCCGGTGTATGCACTGTCAATTGCACATGTTTTTCTGATTTTTTTAAATATAACTATGCTTGTGTAATAGATAATTAGAGTCAATATGCATCGCCACTAATCAAAACATAGCTATCAACTCGTTTCATAGAAAAAAATGACTTGAATGGAAAACAATCAAATTGTTAGGAAAACATAACAATCCTGGAAATTATTTATGCTGGTTTCCGTATAAATTTCTATGCGGAAATTTTTGCTTATATGGTTACAACGTTTAATTTACTACCACAGTTTGTTACAGTCCCATGTTGTTGAAAAACCTCTATCCTCCTAATGCTGCAGTAAACAGGAGGAATAAACCAGTGGAGTTCATTCTGTTTTCCCCGGTATTTGCACTTGTTTTTGGTTTGAATTTCATAAATAAAACTACGCTTGTGTAATCGATAATTAGATTCAATGTGCATATACACTAATCAAAACATAGAAATCAACTCGTTTCATAGAAAAAAACTGACTGTTTTGGGGGGACAATTTAATTGTTAGGAAAACTAAACAATCCTAGAGATTATTTATATCGGTTTCCGTATAAATTTCTATGTGGAAATTTTTGCGTATATGGTAACATCATTTAATTTAGTACCACAGATTGTTACAGTCCCATGCTCTTGAAAAAACCTCTTTCCTTCTGATGCTGCAGTAAACAGCAGGATTAAACCAGTGGAGTTCATTAGGTTTTCCCCGGTATTTGCGCTTGTTTTCGCCTGAAATTGCTATAAAAAACTGCGCTTGTGTAATTGATAATTAGAGCCAATGTGCATCTCCACTAATCAAAACATAGCAATCAACTCATTTAATAGAAATAACTGTCTGTTTTGGGGGAACAATTAAATTGTTAGGAAAATTAAACAATCCTGAAGATTGTTTATATTGGTTTCCGTATAAATTTCTATGTGGAAATTTTGTCGTACATGGTTACAACATATAATTTACTACCACAGTTTGTTACAGTACCACGCTCTTGCAAAACACCTCCTTCCTCCTGACACTGCAGTATACAGCAGGAATAAACCAGTGGCGTTAATTCTGTTTTCCCCGGTGTTTGCACTTGTTTTTGACCTGAATTTTCTAAATAAAACTACGCTTGTGTAATAGATAATTAGAGTCAATGAGCATCTCCACTAATCAAAACATAACAATCAACTCATTTAATAGAAATAACTGTCTGTTTTGGGGGGAAACAATTAAATTGTTAGGAAAACGAAACAATCCAAAAGTTTATTTATGTTGGTTTCCGTATAAAATTCTATGCGGAAATTTTTGAGAAGATGGTTACAACATTTTATTTACTACCACAGTTTCTTACAAGCCACTTGGGTGGGATGAAGATTGAACTCAAAAACTCAATTCACTTTGTCTGTGCTTTTCTTTACTATACGCATAATGTTATTTGAAAATATAAAGCATAAAAATATTAAGCTTAGAAAAGAGTAAATTTAAATAGCAAAAAGGAGAAGCTTTTCAATTGCTGAGTATTAAAATAAATACATCATTTTTCTGATGTTATTTTAGAAATATATCTCCTCTCGATGAATTGGATAGTGAGAATAAAAATGCAAATGTTAATTGAAGATATTTTTTTTCTTGTAATTTAATCTCCAATATTTAGCAATTCAATTTTATTTCCCAGAAATACGCATCACTATCTCTTTCTATCTCACTCTCAAATTCCCCCACAAATACATAAATGCATTTACATACATACTTAAAATTTATTCGTATAATTTATTCTTACCCATTTTAATTTCTCTCTCAACATAGAATGTTTTGTTTAGCATAAAATGTCCCCTACTTTACAAAGCCAGGTAATTTTCTTATGTCTAGGATGCTAGTCACATGCACTTCTGTACCAAACAGATATAAAATTTCTAAAACTTCATGACAAATGTTTCCATTAGAAATTTAAACACTCATTCAAATTACTGTTAACAGAATTGTTTATAATGATGTCATGTAAATTTTAAATAGCATTATAATCTTGGGCTGCACTAACAACCATTTATCAACAAGTATATACCAATAATAAGCCATGTAAATAAGCTTGTGTTTTAAACATATAAGAATACACGTGAGACCATCAGTTCCTTCTATTATATATGTACAGCCCTTTTAACTTAATTGTTTGTTTGGTTGGTTTGGAGCCCTATTGTAACTTTTCAATTTTTTACAACACGTGGTCCACTAACTTGACTTTTTAAGGCTTCTTTAACAATTCGTTCAATATGGTTAATCATACAAGCATTATATGCTAAACAAATTGTTAAAACATTCCCCGAAGATTCTACACATATATGAAGGCCTTATTTGAATAGGGGTCCAACTCCACTTTTAAAAAAAATGGAGTTAGCCTCACTTTCATGTTCACTTAAGTCATTTCTATCTTATTTTTAAACTGGTACACCTCCAGCTTATTTCTGCTGCCAACAGAGGGAATTACAAATCAGACTTCAGCAGTCATTTCTCAGCACTCATTAGACTTTAAGGCTCTGTATCTCAAAATGAACAAGAATGGAGTTGGACCACTATTCAAGTAAGGCCTTCATATATCATAAATAGGACCTGTTCACATAGAATCCGCCAGCGTCAGCGTTACTCGTATTGACATATTTTAAACCAACCACATGCCTTAAAAATTTCGTGGCTAATCGTTTGAATGTTTGCTATTGGTTAAATATATTTCAATACGAGTAACGCTGACCTGACGGATTCTATGTGATCAGGTCCATATGATCCCTAGCTGAAACTAAAATTTTTCCTACCGTTTAACATATCTCTGTCTTTCATATCATACAAGATAAATTTCTACTAGAAGTGTAGAAAGTCTTTTTAGCCATGAAATCAAATTAAGCCAGCATGATAATGAAATAATTTTGTATTTTTGAGATTTATCATCATTAATATAATAGAATACAAAACCTCCCTTTTTTTTTTTTAGGCCAAAGCTCTCGCTGTTCGCGGCTTATTTGTT